>CM060845.1:25622500-25817500 GCA_030762175.1 Metallyticus violacea
GTCATCAGAATGGAAAAAAATTACAACTTGAGAAGTGATTGTTAAAAGAAACATAACTCTATAAGAATACTGTAAATAGTATACCTTTGGAATGCATGAATGAAGTGTGTTATTCAAAATTTAAATAATAACTTCATGTAGGCCTATATATATAATGGTTTTCTGGGCCCCCTGCCTTGTGGGCCCTGTGGGCTTATTAGTTATGCCCCTGACTGGTCAGTCATTATTTGGGAAGTCCTGACTTGCCGCCTGCCTCTTTGATTCTGGGATATATTAGTAAGTCCAGTTTTTGTGAAAATATCATGGATTTATTGTGTGCTGCTATCGCCAAAATAATGAACTCTTCATCACACAAAGATATTTGTGCAGCATTTTTATACCTGCTAAATGAATGTTTAGATACTCCTCTATCTCCCTGTGAGTCACTTGCAGATCATTCTTCACTATGGCTTCTACATGAGTAATGTTTTCATCTGTGACTATTATTACTGGATGCCCCATCTGGGGCACATTCAAGATTCTTCTTCCTCATCTAAACATGACAAATCAGTAGAGTAGACTTTTGTACATGAAGGAGCAGAGTATGGAAAACCTTTCCAGGCATTCATGTTGGCATAGGCCACACTTATAATCATAAAAAACATAGCACAAAAATGTTCATTAGTCACCTCCATCTTAGAACATCAAACAGTAAGCACATGACCAGAGGCAGGTGCAAGTCAACAATGGGTGGGTGCAGTGTGCTAAATTCCAGTATGATTACTATAGACATGTTTTTCCAACAAAAACTTATATCTCTCATAGTTTATTCAAATCACAAAAACTAAATAGTGACCTTCTTAGGCATATTTATGTTTGTAAGTTTGTAATTTGTTACTCTAGTAATGAAACCTAGTGCTTTTAACTAATAAGCAGAGACTGTATATTTATGTACTATACATACCCTCTTAGGTATATTTATGTTCGTAAGTTTGTAATTTGTTACTCTAGTAATGAAACCTAATGCTTTTAACTAATAAGCAGAGACTGTATATTTATGTATTATAAAACTCAAAAGTACTTATTTTTATGTGCTAAAAATTTGAAAAATATTTAATAAAAATTATAACAAAAGTATGAGAAAATATGTAAGATATCAAAAAAATAAATATTAGTACTCACCAATTGCAGCATCAACATCAGATGTAGAAAGGGAGTGAACAAAAATTTAATTCTAAATTGTCCATAACATATTCTTGCCTATTATTATAGAATTGTATTTTTATTGAAAAAAAGATTGTTCTACAACTCATAGTGTTAACCTCATATATTTGAAGCGGGGCATATCACTTAACATTAACAAGTTGACTTCACTTATGGTTTGGCCTTCCTAAACTTGTATAATTTTACAAAGCATTTTATAAGCACTGTTTTTCTGAAACACCCTTAAATATATTTTTAATTAGCTAGTGAGTCAATTTAATTTTAAATTTAATACTCTTAAATATTTTCCTTAGGACCTGTACTTTTGAATCTGAGAGTACATTTAGTTACTTTTCATTCTGCTGCATTTCTTTAAATGAATTAATTAATAAATCCACTGTAAATAATCTCCTCTGAGTCAAAATATTTAAATTCATTCTTTCTGCCTTTACTTACTGGAGATTTACATGTTTCATGGACATTTGTCCACATTCCTCATCTGACATTATAACAAACATTCCCAGACAACATCTTGATCAGGGATATTGTCCAAACCTGCAGTTGATGACTGTGTGCATCATGTTGGTCTATAAAATGCTATTTTTATTTTAATGGAGTTAAAAAGACAAAGTCTATAAATCAAATCTGTGTCTTTAAATGAATTGCATAAAAACATGTTAAAAGCAATGCCAAGGTTTCAGAAGCTCAGTTATCATGTGAATCAAAATTTGTTTAGACACTGCAATGCCTATCTTAAAGCAAAAGTAAGTATTTTCAACATGTTCTTTGAACAGGTAAGAATTTTTGGCACATTCCATGTTTTAAATTGCAAAAATATTCTACTAATTAATTCTGACTGTCCATCTCAAACATTCTTAGTTTATAATAAAATATGTGTATCTATTCTGTTTTGCTGACCATTGATAACACTATCTCTTTCTGGTCTTTAGTGGGCCAGTATGTAGTTGCTTGGCTTCCAAATGCTGCAAAATGCAAGACCTAAGCAAATGAATGGCATGTATTAGCATTAGGTACCTTGAGCTCTCTGAAAAGTGGTACAATAAATAAGACATATTCACATTTCCAAGAAATGTGGTATAGTTTTAGCTAATAGTAGACCCTCCATAGTCTAACAAGTAGTATTTGTGCTTCTCATGCAGAATCAATTCCTGGTTGAGATTTTTTCAAGAGTCTTCCATCAGTTCTTAATTGAATGCTTAGGAAACTTAAGCCACATAATCCCTTGAATTACATTCATCATCTCATTATCTGGCTTAATAGATCTTAAAATCACAGTATTATGATATTAAAGAAAAATAAAATAAATAAAGTCAATAGTAAATTGATCGATATCATTGTATGATTCAGTTGAACTACACACTCTTTAAGCTTTACTTACTTTTCATAAAAATATATGGATCTGACAATTGAACTTTAGCCTGGCTGAAGATGGGAACTAAATGTTCTCGAAACCAGTTCCATACATTTATGGAAAGTAAGTGAAGCTTTAAGAGTGTGTAGTTCAACTGAATCATACGATTTTTTTTTTTTGAGTAGTGTTTAACGCCCGTTTTTACTACTGAGGCACCACAGGCGGTGAATCATACGATGATATCAATTAATATGATTAACTTCACTGTGCAAGTTACAATTTACATTTAAGTAGTCAATAGTAAATAATAGTAAATATTCTTTCATGTATGTTTACACAGTGAAACTTTTGTTAAGTCATCGTTTTGGTTGACAATGTGAGGAATGTACCTCAAGAAACATATACCAAAATTACTTTTATAAGTGTGTTTGTGAAACTTAAAGAGAGTTTTAATGTGACGACATGATTTTTAGTGTTTTACTTTAAATCATTTATAAAGATTCTTTCATGTGTCAGCTGGAGGCTGAGTTTTACATGAATTTTCCAAAATCTATGGAGTTCAGTCCCACTATTCGAACAACCTTTCTTCCTTCCTCTTGCATTTTTCGCATCAAGTAGTGAGCAGGTATATCTTTCATGGTCCTGCATCTAAATGACATATCATTGCTTGAGGGAGAAATTGTATGAAAAAGGAAGATTATAAAAAATATGTGATTTAATGAAAAAAAAAACATTCTACTTCTCATTTGGCACTACAACCTGGGATGAACCTTGGCTTGCTGTGGTGACCTCTGCATCCTTTACCTCTGACTTACAACCTCATTGAGGGCAGTATTGCAGGGGGGGGGGGCATGTCTCAGCATGCCAGCACCTCACTGGTTGTCTATCATGCAGCTTTTGTGATCGAATAATGCCACCTCTCCATCAGTAGCTTCCCAATTGTCCTCACAAGGATGGGTGGGCCCATTCCAGATCTCTCTAACTTACAAAAATTCCTAAGTAGGTACCCAGAATCGAACTTGGGCTTCCAGGCCAGCAGTCAGCAATGCTAACTACTAAACCAAGGAGGTGGTCAAAAAGACATTGTTTATAATAATAATAATAATAATAATAATAATAATAATTTTAATAAATATATGCAAGTGAATTACTCACTCACTATTCACATCAAATGATAAAAATATGAACATCTATTTACATCACTGGCCATAATATGTTAATGGTGTATTTTAACATATTAAAGCAAATGTCATTTGTTTTTTTTTTTTTTTTTTTTTTTGCTTGTAATTTCAGTGATTTCTTTAAAAACACTGTATACAGTGAAATTATATGAGTTATGAGCTGGTAGATCATAGCTGTATACTGAGAGAAGCCAAGTTATCAAGGCTATATAATGCATGTGCAGGTAGTAGGTTTTAGTTTGAGGGAGGTTTTGTTAGTGAGTGTTGTCCAATTGTAAATTACTCGTTGCTTTCAATGGCATAAATTATTATAATTGATCTTCATTAGATATACCAATACATAAATATAGTCTTGAAGAATATATATGAAAATATTCTGGCAATTACATTCCAGTTAGAGAAACTGTTCATCAACTTGTTAAAAAGTTATGAGAGACAGGATCTCTCGATGTTCAAAGCATGTTCCAAACCGTCATATTCTTATGGAATTTCCTATGCCAATTCCAGCAATGTATTCTGAAGGGCATAATTTTCAACAACTCTTATAAGTTAGTGCTTATTATTATCAGTTTTATATTCAGTATAATATTATGCTTTCTGTAAAAATATGAATACTAAAATAAATATACTGCTTTTGTGCAGTGACTCTTATCTCCCTTTTTCTGGTTGTGATGTTGCATATCCCCAGTAAGCAGCCATGCTCAAGCTGCTAATAGCTTAAATAACCTCTCTGTAGAAAATACCATATACCTTAGTGGCAATCATTTAGTATGTGCAAAGTACTATTTATTAAATTTGCACAATAAGCATAATTTTAAAAGTACCTTCTTACCAATTTCCCAGGAATTATAATGAGAGTGCATATATTTATCTGCATAAAATCTGCGAGCATATTTGGTGAGAGGGCCTGCTGCAAAAATATTAGGGTCATTGGTTCTAAAATTACAATCAATAACAAGACGACCATCATAAACAAGACCATCTTCATGAAGGGCTACAAAAGACATAGAGAAAGAAAGGCAATAGTATTGCAGTACAATTTTAGTCATTACTAGTTAATACTTTTTTTTTCATAACGTAAATGTTATGTACTTAAAACAGTGCCACTTACATGTAATTTTTGTTAATACATTATAGTTGGAAGTAGTGTACCAAAATGTATATCCAACCAGAGTTAGACATTTTTAAAGTTGGAAAATTAAAACCAAAGCTCAATTTCCTAGTGAAAAAATGAATGAATACTTACTTATTATTTCTACTCATTTACAATTACAATTTTACAATATTTGATCCAGGAGTGCTTGTGAGTGCTCAGGATCCTATATGACAAACATCCTGGCTGTTGTGTATATCACTCTAACTATGCATATTATAAAGTGAATGCTACAATTATTTCTGTAAAAGGAATTATCTTTCTGTCATTGTTTCTTTATTTTTTTCATTATTACCTTCTTCCTTTGCCTTAATCACTTACCTCCACCACTTTTCTCTTGCATTCCCTACATAATTTCCAAACTGATTCATAAAATTCTTTTCTGCTAATACCAAAAAAATTTAATGCCAAAATTTCTGCCTGCAATTTGCTAGTGTTGATTACAACATAATACATTATAACTGTTAATAAAATTTCTTCATGATTTGAATTTTCTATATAGAAACCCTCTTTTAAATGAAGTAGTTACCATTAAAGACATCTAGACTGACATCAATTTCACCATAATAAAACATGGCAGAGCATTCAAGGCTTATAACTTTAGCATATTGTTTAAATGTAATGCTTTTGATTGAATTTTCCATGCTACTGAAGTACCAATCAACAAATGTATAGCCAGAGAGCACAGTAACACCTTCTTCCTTCAATGAGAGTAAAACTGCTTCATACACCTAGAAAAAAATCTTGGAACACTATAAATGACATTTGAAATTATAAGTTCAATTAATAATATCATTAAGAATGAAGCAATCCATTAATACAATACAAGACAAAACTCAAACCTCCATGTATATAAGCATAATATCTCCATATACCAAAGAAGTATATTACACTCTAGTATAAAGATATATAATAACCTTCTGAACTACTTAAAGGAAATACAACAAGATAAAAGTTTCAAACTATCCCTAAAGACACATCTAATTAACAACTGCTTCTATACATTCAAGATTTCCTTGTAAATGATGATAAAAACTGTATCATAACTGCACTATGTCCTAGTGGTATGAGAATCACCATGTATTTTATCTATGAGCTTGCTTGATATTATTATATACACCTAATTGTACCAAGTTTTTTTTTTACTTTTGATATTCTTGTATAATTCAGTATTTCATTAAGACGTGTCTGACATCAATTGTACTAATATGTACTAAAGCAATCATGTATATCAATAAACTACTACTGATTGTTTTGTGTATCATTTGGTAATAAATTCCACAGAATTTTATATTGAATTTACATTTATTCTTAAATTTGCGAGAAGATATTATCTAGATAAATGTAATAGAATTCTTTCAGTTCATACTAGATGTGTTAAGGAGAGTTGGAAGGCCCTATCCTACAATATTAAATTTCCAACATTGAAATTTTAATAGCTTATTTTGACATATTTTATCTTTATACTGAAGCAAAATAAATATAATTTATTGGAACAAAAAATAGATTTTTTTTTATTTGAAACTTAGTTTTTGTCAAAAAGTTTGTGCAAAAACGTCCCTAATTCCTAAGTTAAGAAATTTTTCTTAATAATTTTGCTTCAGTAGCTTCATTGTTATGTGTAAAAACATCACCAAAATTATTCAAGGCAATTGATGCAGCTTTTTTTTTCTCTAGAGATACATAAATGCAGGAGAAATGTAGTTTTAATAAAATTGTAATTAAAGAAAAAAATTGTTAAAAATTCACTCAAAGCTCCAACCTGGAGCTTAATGCACCTACATCAGAGTCAGGGTTTGTTTAAACTGTTTAAGTCAGAATAGCCAGCAGCAAAAATAAAATTTCCTGTAGCAAATGGTAAAAACCAGAACCTTTTGACTCTATTGGTTAAGAAGCTATATAATTTTGAAATGGATGGTGTCAAAATCAGGATTTGTTTAATCTAAGTAGATGTATTTTCAAATATAAAAAAATTAATTCTTTTCTATGTCACAATTAAAATTATATCACATAATTCAGAAACATTGAACATTTATTGTAATATATTTTTTAAAAATATAAAAAAATTCAAAATTTTGCTTTCTGCTCCCCTTAAGTGTGTAATGGGTAGGTTTATAAACTGAAACTAGCCATTTGCATGTAACAGAGATCATGTATGATATTCCATTCAAGAGTAAAGTGAAATGCTGCTTACATTAACTTTTTTTATTTCTCTGTAAGATTTAATTTCAACTTGACAATCATAAATTTGAAATGTATTATAATACTGCAGGATTATTAGATATTATTAATTATAAATGGATAGCCAGCATATAACAGAAACATTCTAAAATAATCCTAAAGAGAATTTAGAATTTGAGTTGAATTTATTTACCAATAATATCTATGACATTTAGCCATTTTCAATTTATTACCCACCAAGCCCTTATCTTCAGTTCATCAGTGAAAAAGAATTTAAGTAAATTAAAGCAAAGATTGGTTCACATTTGTCACGAGGCATATCTCATAACAATGTACGTTATTTTATTAAGATAACTAAAAATATGGCTAATCAAAAACTGCACCAGGAAGAACAGAAAATCAGTGTTTACTTTTTCAATAGTAAGATTGTTAGCATTCATGCTTGTATAGTATATTTATGTATTTTGAAGCAGAGAGTAGAAAAAATATAAAGAATTCAATAAATTTTCTAGAATATCAAAAGGCATTCAACAATGTTAAAAGAGAAAAACTATTGGAAATCATTTAATTTATAGGCATTCCTAAACATCTGATTGGAGATATAAAAGTATGTAAGAAAACTTTAAAATAAGCAATAAATCAAAACAAGGTAAAATATATACAGATATAATACATTTTGGATTGAAAACAGATCTACAGTTTTTCTTCTACCTTATTTAATTTATATTTACACAAAGTTATCAGTAAGCTGAAATTCCAATTGATTGATCTTCACATATAAGAAGATTTTTAAATAAAAAAGTTTCTAAAAAGTCTTATACTTACTGATGATTGGGCTATTTTATAAAATGATGAAAATGTACTTTAGAGAGAATTCATTGAATTATATAAAATTGCAAAGGAAATGAATCCTACAATCATAAAATAAAAACTGAAGATGACAGCTTTCATGAGCAAGAGAAACCTATGAGATATAAGGTTATGTTGATAAGGTTAATAGTTTTTGTCATATATCCTATTTAAGTTAAATGGACATTAGTCACAAGATTTTTGAATTGCTGTTCATTATTTTCACACTATATTTTATTCAGAGCCAAATAATTAATTTCTCAGCAGAAACAAAGGCAATTCACATAGCCCTACTTCAGCTTCTATATTATTAGAATACCTTCTTAGTAGACTCCTAATCAGTCATACAAACTGTAATCTAACAAAAATTTAGACAAAACCAGGATGAAACAAAAGGTTAGACTAAATCTTCTTACCTGCTCTCAACAACAAACCCAAGAAAAACCCTGAAACAACATATGACAGATAGAACTGGGAAAAATACAAAATCAGATAATGAAAAAAAGCCACTACTGCCTTCAGATTAACAACTGGACACAACTGTCTAGCAGCATATCTGCAAAAAATAGAAGTTTATATATGCAAGGAGTGCAACATCTTAAAAAAAAAATTTAAAAAATACAATGTCAGGAACTTAATCACCTCCTAGTGTGCAAAGGACTTAACTAGGAATACCAAAGAAACAACATCACACTGCATATACTGAACAGTAAGGGAGCCAATTAGATAAACCCCCAATTCAGACCACTGTAAGAAGAAAAATATGAAGACCAACAAGATTAGTATATTTAATAATATATGTGAAACTATTAGAAGAACATATCATAATAAAACTAGACAAGATACCCAAAATTAATTATAAAAACCAATGGCAATATGAGATAGAAGAAACTGATTACAAGTTATGGAAATGAGATTTCTTTGTAGCGTAGCTGGAGTGACCAGCTACATCATATTAGAAATTATATAATTAGAAAAGATTTATGAGTTTGCAGTACATTAGGAATTGTTGGATATTAATTGTTCTGATTGGTAGGACTACATATGAATAGACTACCAAAGTTATTATACAATATATATCAGAATGTAAACAGAACATTGGCAGACTATCATAAAGAAAGAAGAACAAATAAAGAAGCTGCAACAAGCATATATGGGCATTTCTAAGAAGAAGAAGAAGAAGAAGAAGAAGAAGAAGAAGAAGAAGGAGGAGGAGGAGGAGGAGGAGGAGGAGGAGGAGGAGAAGATGATGATGATGATTTTTGAACATAAGTTTCAGACATTGTCAAAATTTAGAGTGTGTATAAGTTTAAAACATCAGTCAAAATAATTCATAATATAATTATAAAGTATAGTATAAGAATAACAAGGTTTGAACAGAATCAATATACAATACTTATTATTAAAACTTAGTGTATAGTTACAAGAATTAAAGGAAAATTATACATTTTATCTACAATTATTTACAATTCATCCACCCTGTATAGGTATTTATCAATCAAGAATCCTTTTAGATCTCTCTTAAATTTCTGCCCTTTTTTCAATTTTAGAGTCTCTGGTAGTTTGTTGCACAAAATTACATCTTTGATAAGTGGATTGCATTCAGATGCTTTTTCGTTTTAGGTGACTAGATGTAGTAGCTTTTTCCTGTATATCATAGGTGTGATATTGGTTATTAGTGCCAGCATACTTATTACTATTTACAATTAACAGGATTAGTCTATATACTTATAGCAAGATCACAGTTAACAAGTTATTTTCTCTAAAGACTTTTTGACATGAAGTTTTTTTATTAAGTGTGTAAATAATTCTTATAGAGTGCTTTTGTAAAATTAATAGCCTATTTAGGTTATCAATAACTTGTGTTACCCCAGAGTTCTATGCCATATTGACATGAGGATAAATTATAGCATAACATGCCATTTTCAGTAGAGCAGTATCCAGATGTTTTGAGAGTTTCCTTAACAAATATAATCCTGTGCTTATTTTTTTGCATACATGATCTATTGGTCAGATTCCTATCAGGTATAACCCCATGAAAATATCACTCTGAGTTTATTCTATCACTTTTCCATTTAACATTATTCAAGAGTATTATTCTTATTCTTGTAACTTCTTGCTGGAAGTGTAAAATTGTCTTGTTTAAATTTATTTTTAGATTTTATTTTCAAGATATTTCAGCATGGTTATTGAGGAGTCTGCTATTAAATGTTTTACATCCTCTACTGTCTAATCCCAAAATACTTGCAATGTATAATCTGCACATGAATTTACTTTACAATTCTCAAACTTAAGGATATCATTCACATATATAAGATATAAAAGAGGGCCAAGAACTAAGCCTTGAGGTACTCCCACATTTTACTGTATCATACTGTGATGTAAATGTTTTAAAAATACTACCAATGTTACTCTATATCCTGGTGCACTGTGAGATTTGTCAGTATTATTTTAGTAATGCAAGCATTTTTCTCCTTATACCATCATTTTCAAGTTTTACCAATAGTAGGTTGATAGATATACTATCAAATGCCTTTGATAAATCAAGAAAAATTCCCATCACTATATCCTCATTGTGCAAGTGTGCAAATGCTTCATGGATTAGCTCTGTCATAGTTTGAGTGTTGAATGATTCTTCCTAAAGTCATGCTGAGTACTTACAAGTAAGTTATGTTTATTGAAGAAACTGACCAATCTGATATTTATAACTTTCTCAAGCGCTTTACCAAATACAGAGATGAGAGTAATAGGTCTGTAGTTCATAATATTGTGCTCATCTCCCTTTTTAAAGATTGGTCTGACTATATTTATCTTTAAACAATCAGGAAAGGTAGTCGTATCAATTGAATAATTTATTACGAGGGCTGATCAACAAAGACTGAGACTGATTTTTTTTTCACAGATGTTTATTACTCCAATTCAATGTTTACATGATCCTTTTCAAAGTAGTCCCCTCCTACTTCAATGCACTTTTTATAGCGTCTCTGCCAGTCCTTGAACACGTGCTGCAGACCATTCTTTGTCAGGTCCTTGAGAATCGCCTCACTTTTCTTGAACACTGCTTCAGAGTTCTCAAATCGAATACCCCTAAGCTTTGTCTTTAGTGATGGGAATAAAAAAAAGTCACAGGATCATAATGATGCAGCCATGACTCATCACCGGTGATAATCGATTTAAAAAATGCATCCCCTCCATCAGCAAAGAGACACAGCACCTCAGGGCATGTCTCCATTCGCACAGCCTTTTGTTCGGGAGTCAACAGACGTGGCACCCAACGAGCACAAACTCGGGTCATATGGAGATGGTCGTGCATAATTGTAAACACACTGCCATATGAAATTCTCAACACTTCACTGAGGTTACGTAATGTTATATGCCAATCCTCTTGGACAATCACAGCAGCTGTGTTGATTTTGACTTCAGTCAGAGCAGAAGCCGAAACACCAGGCCCACCTTGCTTAACACTGACAAGTCGGCCTTCTTTGAAGTCCTTGAACCACCTAAACATTGTTGTACGAGGTAGTGCATCTTCATTGTACGCTTGCTTCAGCTTTTCATAAGTTTCGGTGGCTGTATGGTCTAAACGAAAACAGAATTTGATTGCGCTGTACTGCTCCTCTCGCGTCACCTCCATTGTCTGGTATGCGAAATGCACATAGGGTCTACAAAATAGAGCATTACTACCAACCTACCAATACGAGAGTGCTGCCACCTACCAACATTATACATAAAAACCCGCTCTTTTCAAATATTTATGTTACAGATATGAAACTATGATGGAAGCTACAGGAAAAAATCGTCTCAGTCTTTGTTGATCAGCCCTCGTAGTTGTACTGGTACATTTATAAAGTCCATTTTACAGTACCTAAGCATCATAGGAGAAATCTCATCCCACCCCAAAGATGATTGATATTTCAATTCATTAATTATTTTGCTTATTTCCAAGTGTCATATTTTTATTATTTATTTATTAAATTTATTGCAATGCCAAGAAAAAGTACATTATAAATACAAACTATTATTATTAAGGGGCTTCCACCCATCTGGGCCAGGCCATTTAAGGTGTGAACCCTTATATTTAAAACAGTTTGGATACAATAATTAATTTTGTATTATCCCATTTACCTAAATTCTAATAAAACTAAAACAAAATACAAAATTTCCATGTTGTTTACTTCAGTCCCCAGTTCATCAGCAGCAACCTACTGGAATTCCAGGGGACCGAGTTCTTACCGATTCCCACCTCTTACTAATACTAATTTTATTAAAGCACTACAACATATGCTTACTACCAGATTCTAGAACACTATCTCCTAATCTATTGTTCTTTTCTTCTCTTCACAGCCCATTTCCATTTATTTCTTACTTTCTCTAAAAAGTTCCCTACATCCTTACAGTTTATTCTCTTATTTTGTTAACATTACTTTTTTCCCTAATATTTAATCTTATACTTTCATTTCTCCAAGTCTCAGTTTCTTTACATTCATAAATTATGTTTTACATCTTCTTTATCCTCACATAATGGGCACACGCCTTGTGGGTATCCGCTTCTTTGACCTTTTAACCTCCATATTCCTGCTCTTAGCCAGGCTATCCCCTTTCTTTCTTCATTATTAGTGTTATCTACATACCTTTCTCTTCCCCAGCTATTTTTCATTCAGACATAAAAGACTAGTGACCTTTTCTCAGATAATTGACTAAATAATTTTTGGATCTCTATGTCCTCGAATCTTTTCCTCACTTCCTTCCAGAAACCTTTGTGGTTTATTTCTCTTTTTCTCCATATATCCCCTAATCCATTACTTTCTAGATTATATCTCAAGTTACTAACCCATCCTGTGTTTTGTAAACTTGTTTCTTAATATTGTAGGCATTTAAAAGAGTGTGTAGTTCAACTAATCATACAATGATATCCATTAATTGTAGGCATTGTTTCAATAAATTATCATCATATAAGTTTAAAATCCTATGCTAGTATTTTAAAGCTCTCTCCATAACTATTCCCTTTCTTGTACTTCTTCCCATTTCAATCTGCGCAACTTCATTTGCTGTTGCTATTGGCAGCTCTAAAACTTCCTTACAAAACATCCTATGACTTGATCTACAACCTCCCAACCTTTCTGAAGTCCCCAAATTTCAATACCATAGAGCATTTGGGCCTCAACCACCGAATTGTACACCCTTTCCAGCCATTTCATTTCCATCTTAGGTATTTTATATAGGCACCCCTTTACAGCCATCATAGCTGATTTTCCTTTTGCTATTGCTGTCATTTGTTTTTGCCATTTCCCCTCCGCATCTATTCTTATACCCAGGTATGTACAATCGGCAACAACTTTATATTCTTTATTTCTCTCCATTCTATGCAGTATTTATCTACCTCTTGTAAGGACCGTTTTAACCCATTTACAGTAATGAAGCCTACTACCAAATCATCTATAAACAGAAGTCCAGGGATTTGCAATTTATTTATTACTGGCAAAAGATGATTATTATTGCTTATATTCTTCAATATGTCATCAATAAGCAAATTAAATAACATTGGACTTAGCTTACAACCTTGCCTTAATCCTTTTTCCTCCTTATTGTTTTCCTGCTTTTTCCTTGTTATTGCCCTTTCTTCATATTTTTTACAAAAGGTATTCCCTTTATACAATCCTTTTAGAATAGTGACCATTTGTTTACTTACCCCTTTCTCCAATAGCTTATGCCACAATAGTTTCATCTCTATTCGGTCAAAAGCTTTTTCTAAGTCAATTTAAGCCATATAAATTTTACCTTTTTTACCTTTTAAATATTTGTCCACTATAGTTTTTATAACAAATATGTTATCAATCGTCCACCTTCCTTTCCTAAAGCCCATTTGAAATTCTGAAAGAATGTTATATTCTTCTGCTCATTCCTGCAACCTATCAGCCAATATTTCTGTGTAGATTTTTCCCATATTGGACAACAGTGCTATACCCCTATAGTTACTAGGTTTATCCAAATCCCCTTTACCTTTGTATATTGGTTGTATAATTGCTTTTCTCCAACTTTCCGGTGTGTACCTCTTAGCTTTTATTTTATTAAACATCAGTGTCAGTACCTTGAGTTGATTCTTATCTCTACTCCATTCTTTAAGGAATTCCCCTGGTATACCATCTATTCCTGGTGTTTTGTTTCTTTTTATTCTTTTAATCTGTTTCTCTACTTCTCTCTCTGTTATATCCCTATCTAGCATCTCTACATAGTAATTTTCTCTCTCTGGAATTATCCTCCCTTTTATAGAGCAAGAGTCATATATAACTAAAGTATATTGAATGTGATACAGTAAACTAAAATTATAAGGTTTAATTTGATTACATATAGATTCTGTAATATTTGTAAATAATAGTTAAATACATTACATATTTCTCCTGGTATGTGTATAATTTCTTCATTAACATTTAGGGTTCAAATTTTTGGTGTGCTTATCTGATTCTTTTGCCCATTTATAATGTTCTATATGGTTTTAACCTTATTTAACGATTCTGAAATTTCAATGCTGTATGTTTGAGATATCTGTCTAACAAGAGCTTTAGCATATTCCTTTTTCAAGGTTTTATAGCTGTTGTTATATACTTCAAATTTTGTCATTTTACAAAACTGATACATGCATTTCATCCTCTCTCTTAGCATTTTTATTTCAGAAGTCAATTGAATTTTCCATTTTTTTTAATTTGTTTACTTTTACTGGACATGCTGAGATTAAATGTTAGTGGAATGTATCAATAAAAGAATCCCATTTCTTATTTGGATCTGTTGTTAAGATACAGATTCCCATTTTTCCAATTCTAATATATTTCTTAAATTTCTTAGATTTGTGTTACTATTTGTCATATTTGTGTGCATTTCTCCCTTTCCACCGAAGAGTTACAATTAATTATATCTAAAAGTTCTGCACAGTAGTCAGATTTGTAATATTCATTTACAAATGCAGAAAACTGGTTCAAATTTAGTTTGTTATTACATAATCTATTGATGTAGCAGCTCTGGAAGCTATTCTTTCATATTAAGAGATGACCTGGGTTCAAAATAGGTTAACAGAAATAACTTTTATACACTCATTTCAAAAGTTGATGCATTCTGGGCTACTCATCAGCACAAATATTTGTTTTCCACGGAAATACAAAGATTGCTAGAACATGGAATATCTTGCAAAAGAGAATACCCTATAAAACATGGTAATTATCTATTTAATTACCATTTTTAGAAAAAACAGTTTTTCATTTGTTATATATTGACTCTCCAAATATTTCATACATAATGTTAATTTTACATTGATGAAATTTATTCTAAAACCTTGTTCAAATGATAATAATGTACCTTGTAATTAGTTATGTATACTGCATCTTTAGAAGAAATTCCATGAGGTTCTATCAATGTTATATTTTCTCCAGGCACACCATACTCTCTTAGAGCAGCAATACAACAATAAACATGGATAGATTTCCCATAAACAATGATTGTATCTGAAGAAAAAAGTAATTATTAATAATGAAGAAAGATATTGTTTTCTACTTGCTGTTCATCCTATGGCCTCTATAAAGAAACAATGGCAGTAAAACTTAATCATTAAATAAGATGCTTGAGTTGCTGAAATAATCATATAAATTTCAAAGCTTGGTTCTACAGAAATATTGTATTTGGTAATATGAGAAGAATTGTGGTTTCTTAAAAACAGCATTCATTTATAAACGATGACATTGTGAAAAATATCTTTGAATTTTGTTCTTAACAGAAATCTGTACCCAAAAATGTACTATCATTAAACCTAAAAATGGTTAAAGCTAATTAGTAATATGCAGAAACCTAGCACTTTACCAAGCCAACATAAGGCAGTTTTTTTTGGAATTTGCTACTGCAGTATCTAGATAAGTACTACTTCAATTCTATTGCACCTACAAGTAATTACAATTTAATATTAAAGCATATATGCAACTATAAAAAATTAATTTCATTTCTTTGTAACATAAATGTTTGAATGCATAAACTTTATATTTTATTAGATCCTCAGCAAAGCTTCGATACTTAGTAATTTATAATTTATAGTGTGAACAATTAATATATCTAAAAGATAAAATAATGTGTAATTTATTATGAAATAGAACCAACTCTCTCTTCTGTTCATAATAAGTGTCATATAATGTCAATAATATTCTTTTATTGTGAATACTTACATTGGTTTTTGTATAGTATGAGCTGTTTCAATTTATAGAATGCTCTTAATGCATCTAGTTGATCATTAATAATAAATACATTTAAAGGTAGTTCATAGGTTACATGAGCTCTGTCAAACAAAGAGCAAAGTACAATGAGATATAATGAGATATATATTTCTGGACATGTAATTTGATAATGGTGTATAATCTATATAGCTTACCTTTTTCCATGAATGCATTTAATAGAATCTGAATAAGGGTTCATTTGTGGTAGTTGGTACTGAACTCCACAAAATAAGAATAAATAATCATATGATAATGTTGATTTTCCATTCACTATAATGTATTTCTCCTGTCTTAAAAAAACATGAAATAATAATAATAATAATAATAATAATAATAATAATGATAATAATAATAATAATAATAATAATAATAATAATAATAATAATAATAATAATAATAATAATAATAATAATAATAATAATAATAATACTTTATTCATCATTTGGATCATAGTCATGATGTGGCCTTTGTCCAGAAATATAACATATATTCAATATATGAGAATAATTATGCAGGATTTGCAATATACATTTTTTACAATTAAAATTTCATATATTCTCTTACTGAATAAAAAGTATGTTGTAGTTGAAAGGCTTTGACTTCTTTATTAAATTGTTTTATATTAGTTATTTCTTTATGATGTAGCCTTCGTCCAGAAATATAACATATATTCAATATATGAGAATAATTATGCTGGATTTGCAATATGCATTATTTACAATTAAAATTTCATATATTCACTTACTAAAAGCAGGTATGTTGTAGTAGAAAGGCTTTGACATCTTCATTAATTTGTTTTATGTTAGTTATTTCTTTAGTTGGTAGTTTATTATATAATTTAATATCTATATTTCTGAGATTATTTTTTTAGAATATTTGTTCTGCATATCTGAACATGAAGGTAATTTTTCCTTCTTGTATTATGAGAATGGATAACTGTATTTGTACATCATTCTCCTTGATATCTCTTAATATAATTTATGACTTCTCTATAAAGAGATAGGTTAATAGTATTATCTTATGTTTCCTAAAATAAGGTCTACAGTACTTCAAACTGTCTCTTCCATTTATTATTCTTATAGCTTTCTTCTGGATTTTAAATATTCTCTCACATTTTTCTCCCATATTTTATTCCATATTTTAATTGACTATGAAAATGAGCAAAATATATGTTTTTTAGTCCTAATAAATTCACTGTACATTTTAGACATTTGAGCATGTAACAAATAGAACTAAGTTTAGTTGCTAAATGATGAATGTGAGTTATTCCATTTAAGATTTGAATTCACATAAATACCCAAGAATTTTGTTTCTCCCTTATACTCAATATTACTTCCATCATGTAATTTGACATATGATACTGTTTTTATATGTCATTGCAATAGTTTTTCTTTGTTTATAATTAGTTAATTTGTTTTAAACTATTCATTATTGTGTTTACTTTATTTTGCAATACAATTTCATTATCTCCTTTTATAAAAATGTCATCTATGAAAACAATTATAGCTTTTTGAATATTGCTAGGTAACAAATTAATAGTTTGGGTAGAGTTTAAAGCAGTGCTAGAATGTAAATATCATTGTTGAATTCAAGTAGGCATAAGAATCAGATTCTTTAATGTTTTTATTAAAGCATGAATAATAAAACTGACCTAGGAAAACCAATCATGCCAACATTATGTGTGCTCATTTTAATATAAAATAAAAAAGATGACACTTTTGAAATTTTAAATGGATTTTAATGTTTTTTTTACATTAGCTTACTGGAAACTATTAAGAGATCATGCTTTTTCTATAAAAATTGTAATTTCTATACAAATTTCATCTTTGTATTATGTGTTGCATAATTATTTCATTTTATTTTATTAATATGGGCATCAAATAGGGCATCTTCAAGTTGTAATTATAATTCAGTTGTAGAACATATATATATATATATATATATATATATATATATATATATATATATATATATAGGATGATAATGAGCTATAATGAAATAATTTCAGAGAGTGCAGAGATGTCATATATAAGCATTGAGATAGGCAATGTATGATCCACAACAAAACATAACACAGTTTGATGTTGTTAATATTTTGGCATCAGATACCAATAAGTCTAATATAATAAAATTAGCAACTGTACTAGAAAACAAGGATTGAGAGGAGGTTCATAACACCAATAAAGTTGAGGATAAATAGAATGTATTTAATAAGCTATTTAAAATTTACTATAATACTGCATGTCCTGTAACAAGAAAAAGAATAATTAAAAACAGTTCTAAAATAAGTCTCCCAAACTATATCATCAAACTAAAAGAAAAAGCAAAGGATTATTATGAATTGTATAAATCTGCTGGAATGGAATTTTATAAAACTAAATATAAACATTATAGGAAAGAATATTTAGAACACTTAAAAGAGCGAACACGAACATCATTCATACAGAAAATCCATTACTCTAAAACTGCATCTAAATCCTTGTGGAAAATTGTCAATCAAAAAGGAGTAGTACAACTGAACCAGAATACTTACAAATAAACATTGATGGGGAATTTGAAAAAGATCCAATTAAAATTTATGAATACATTAACAACCATTATCTGAAGACTATACCTCACCTACCAGACAACAATCAGAATTATTTTGTTAAGGAAACTGTAAATACAACTATGTATGTAAAACCCACAAATATGGAGGGAATTATTAAAATAATAACTAGCCTACCAGATAAAATCTCACCCGGTTGGGATGAAATTAGTCCTAGACTGTAAAAATGAAATAGCAAAACCCTTGGAACATCTCATAAACTTCTCAATTGAAAAAGGAATATTTCCTGACTGCTTAAAGGTAAGTATTGTAAGACTTATATTAAAGAAGGGTGGCAAATTTAATACAAATAACTACAGGCCAATCACATTAACATTTGAGATTAGTAAAATTTATGAAAGAATTCTTCTATCTAGGTTTATAAAATTTTTTAATAGTAGAAAGGTTCTCTGTAATTTTCAAAATGGATTTAGAAAGGGCTTCTCAACCATAACTGCAGTTAGTGACTATGTTCATCAAGTGTTGACTTTATTAGAACAGAATAAAAAGGTGAGCATGGTATATTTTGATTTATCAAAGCATTTGATATTGTCAGACATGATCTTTTGTTATGTAAGTTGGAATCTTATGGGATCAGAGGAATTTCCCTTGAAATATGCAAATTCTACCTTATGCATAGAAAACAAAAAACTGAAATTAATACTAAAAAAGATGGAAGTAGGGTCTCAATATGAATGAATGAATGAATGGTGTTTAATGCCCGTTTTTGCTACAGAGGCACCACAGGCAGGGTTTCAATATGGAATAGTAAGATATGGAGTCCCACAAAGTTCCGCCTTGGGCCCATTAATGTTTCTTGTACAGCTGCACAATTCTATTATTACTTCTTATGCAGATGATACCACAGCAAGTTCTTGGGGTGAGTGTAATAAGTCTCTAATGGACACCATATCTCTCTGAGTTCAAAGCAAATTATAAAATACTTCAAAAACAATAATCTCATATGCAATGTGGATAAAATGAAATTTATGAAATTTGATCTATTTAAAAGTAATGCTCTAGAGGATATATGGTATGATTGAAGGTAAAATCTGTGAGAGGGTAGACACATATAAGTTCTTGTATATGGATTGATAGCAAATTAACATGGGCAAAGCATATAGATGTAATATGTAGCAAAATAAGTAAATCAACCTATCTATTGAGATTTTTTAAAGATATGTTTGGCTCAAATGAGTTAAAAATGATCTATTATGGTATAATATACCCTCATCTATACTATGGTATTGAGGTTTGGGGGGCTGCAGCAAAAGTGCATATGGATATTATTTATATTACAGAAAAAGTGTATTAGACTAATTTCTAAATTGGAATATAGACAGTCATGTAAGGATATTTGTAAAGCATGGAATGCTAACTGTCTACTCTCTCTATGCGTATAAGTCTATATTATGCAGTAATTCAAAGAATTTTATAAAATATAATGAGATTCATAGCTATAATATTAGAAATAGTACAGATTATCATAGGTATGCTTATAATAAACAAATAGTATATAAAGATGTAAATGTAATAGGTACCCTTTTGTAAAATAAATTGCCACCAGAGCTTAAATCTGTAGAAAAATCACAATTTAAGTATCAGTTGAAAAAATATCTTATAAATAGAAGTTTATATTTTTTGGATGAATTGTAATCAATTGTAATCTTAACAGATTTATAGGTAGCTTTTTATTTTTAATTGATTTATTTATGGATGCTCTTTAACATCTCAGGTCATCAGCATCCCATTCAACTCAGGGCGTGAAACGGCCGACAAATTTTGCTTAGAGGCCTCTCTTTCAGGCTTGAGGTTCTTTTTCGTGCCGTAAATGTACGACACGGGACCCACGGCTTTACTTCCCTTCCGAAGGAAGCCATACTTAGGATTTTTACGCCCAAAAACATCCATCGGTCTTGGCCGGGCTCGAACCCGCTTTCTTGGGTGTTGGAGGCAAGTATGGTAACCACTACACCACCAGGACCGACGATATAGGTAGCTCTTTTAACTCTCGCAAACATATACCAAACCTTGTCCTAGGAATAAGTTATGCTTTTTTAACTCTAGATTTTGACAATGTCTGAAACTTATGTAAATGATATATTGACAGCAGTAAATTATTATTATTATTATTATTATTATTATTATTATTATTATTATTATTATTATTATTATTATTATTATTATTATTAAGTCATATTAAAGCCAAGTTGGATGGAAAATTTGTTTGGAATGTCTTTAAAACTGCCTTGCAAGAATAGAAATATGGTTTTTGAATAGTTTTGGATTTTCACAGGGAAATATAGTATCATAATATATTATATATTCTTGAATGAAAACAAAGAAAATTTAGTTAAATTTGATCTTCCAAACAACAGCAATCTCACCAAAAAGTTTATAAAATCCAAAGAGCGACATCTTAATACCACACTGGAAAGCTGACAGTGGAACCGTGCTGACGATGAAGGAAATTTGCCTTTGAACATGTCCAAGTAAGTGGAATAAGATTAGTGAAATTTCATTGACTTCCTCATAAATAATTTGTTATATGATAGAAATATTGATTTTTCATAGCTCATTATCAGCATTTTTAAGATTTTGTGCCATAAAAACTGATCAAATCTTGAACTAATCATTTGATACTGTGATATGGAAGTCTGTTATTCTTCTTGCATTATGTAGCCTATTCTGGAGAGAGCTCTTTAACTGCTTGTGTGAAGTAATGCATAATGCAACAGCTGATGTTCTACAGGCCATGGGTTCAATTCTTGTCATGCCATTAATTTTTTTTAATTTAATATGAAGTGCTGCAGTGCGCATACTAAAGTAATAAAATTTACTTAATTCTTTCAAGTTTTATTCATCAATGAATGTATTACCAATATACATTGGCTAATAGGCTTACTACTAACATGATGCCTGAAACTTAATTGACCTAACACATTCTGATTGGTATGTTCAATAACAACTACAGGGATTGTAATTATATGAATTGATATATTAAGATTTAAGTGTATGCATTGAAACTTCACTTAAAATGTAGGTTAAAAGCTGTGTTATTAGATCCTAGTAAAAAAAAATGTGTTGAATAAGATGAACTCAAAAATAAATGACCTTCTCTTACTCAAAAGATAATGTCATAACCATTTAAATATAGTCATTCTTTTATTACATTGCACCAGAGTTATATGTTCTGAAACTTCCCTTCATTATGGTATGTTATGTTTTTGATGGGCATCTTCATTAGCCAGTGGTATACTAGCACTTTAGCAACTTATAGGCATTGCTTCAAAATTTTCACAGATATGCCATATGTTTTCTGTCTCAAATTACCTATCTAAGACACCTGCACACTCTCTGAAATTATTTTGGCATAGTCCAATAACACTGTATTATAAAATGGTTGGTTAAAGAAACACATTTACATTATTCAATATAGTTGTTGACATCATTTATATATGCTTATAATTATTACAACAAATCTAAGTTTTACAATATTTTATCAATAATGTATATTTTCAAATTTAGTTCCAGTAAGTAGTATGAGAAATGCAGGTAATATTTTGGCAATAGTATATGGATTCTTATCAAAAAATTTCCTGCATTTAATTTCTTTGAACATGTTTTCCTTAGTTCTAGTGTCACATGCATGTATATCAAAGCAGGCTGACTCAGGTGGAAAAATGCTGGAATGTATACTTTCCATGAATTTTCTGCTCTCCTATTTCATTGCATTGGTTTTGTTACAGAATCAAAAGTACCAGGTTGAAAGGGGGGGGGGGTGGCTTGTGTGTTGCGATGATGACTTGCACTTTGTAGAGGTTCTGCTCTAGCATCTGGAATGGAAGCAGACCTTCCAAGGGACAGAAAAACTTAGAGGGATGCTCCACAGAGTTGGGGTATTCTATCTGGAAACATGTTGGGGACCCCATCTGCATCTGCACAATCACCGCCCATAGATTCTGGCCACCTGGTATTTCCCTCACCTCATCCTTTCCTCCAGGAGGTTCCCCAAATGGGCAAAGGCACAAAAGGCCAGCCATGCGCATGGCTCAGGTACCAAAAGTATTCTCCTCCATTCCAGGTCATCCATCTATGTGCATATACATCACTGTTTTTGTTCAAATTTACATTATTTTTCACTAAAACTATTACCTTAAATATATAAATAAAGACTAAATTATTTCATGCTTGAATTTATCTCTACATGGATATTGAAATGGACAATTTTTGTTGTTTAGTGCACTCTGTTACCAATTAACTTGTAACCTTGGTTTCCAAGCAGTTAAATTGTGAGAATTCTATTTTGTACACTCTATATCAAGATTTTCTATTAGAATTTTGTTAATCATGCCTTGCAATCAATGAATTTGATGGCATAATAATATAAACGTTTATATTAGGAGGCATATTGTAAGGTAAAATTCTCAGGATCAGGCAGAAAGTTTAGTTTGTACTGTGCAAAGGGTAAATTTGGTAAGTACATTTGTTACATTTTTGATTGAATAAAAGAATCCAAGCATATAAATGCATAAAAGGGTACTACTCAAAATAATACAAAAAGGGATACCCCGTTAAATTTGAAATATAATAATATTACAAGAACAATATAATAGTAATGAATTAAAAAATTTAAGAAAATTAACATCAAAATCCATTTCATTGTTTTCTAGAGATTGTGCCATTCAATTATACAATTAACATTTTTAAATTTAAGAAAGAATGGAGGCAGGAAAAATATGTAGATATTTGTAACAGAAGGGAGGGATTTGCTTGGGGTAGTCAGGAATAGTAAGATTAAATGGATTAAAAGTGTCCATTATGTGGAAAAATAAAAAGGATCTACATTGTGTAGTTGAATGTTTAGAAACTTAAGTATGCAGATAAGAAGTATGGATTAGAAAATGGGATAAATTACTGACAGAATTTAATTGGCATTAAAAGTTTTTGGAACTGGCAGCAAGAAGTTTTTGAGAAAATTTAGTAACTATCTAGGGAAGGCAAGAGAGAAGTGGTGGAAGAAAGTGATTAAATTAAAGGAAGAAGATAATTATGGAGATAATATTGAAAGCAGGATCTATTACATACATAACTAGGGTGTTAACTGTATAAAATCCTATATAACAAGCACTTTAACAACAGTTGTGCAAATAGTAAAAGTAAACGTAAAGGAAATATGTAGAATAACACATTTTAACATGATTTTTGTTCAAATAGCTAAGTATCTGAGTAAATATTCATCCTTGCTTATATTATTTATTATAAGCATAATTTATATGTTTATCCTAACATAAAAAGTGGTAATCTACAAGATCTATTAGTTGACTGACAATTGAGATAGAAATGTTATTTAACTTACACTTTTTTATTTCAGAATGTATGGTTTTTATATATGTTATTTTTAAGGTATTTACTGCAAAATATCCAAGAATCACTTATCTTTCTATATTAAATGTTTTAAAATTCATGTTTTCCCCCAAACTGGTATAGATGTATCATCTGCATATAAGATTAATATTTGTGCCTGTTGGTAGCTTTTGATCTGCAGAGAAAATAATAATGGTCCCAGCAAGAGCCTTGTAGCACTCCATACTTTATGTTCCTGGACTAGATTCATATTTGGTAGCAATTTTGTTTAGTAATAGAAAATTTCTGACTTTGCTGCTGATAATATAGAAGTGTTTGCATTAATTTATTCGCACACCCTCTATACCATGGTCATTAAGTTTATCAATTGATACTCATGATCAACCCTGTCACATGCCTTAGACAAATCAAAAAGATGCCCATTCCTTTGTTGTTTTTTTCTAATTTAGTCATTATGTCATTGATAAATTCAGTAATAGCAGTAATGGTGGAATAATCTTTACAAAAGCCATGCTGAGGTGTTCATATACCATTATTTTATTGTAAAATATTTGTAAATATCATTAATATGACTTTTTCAAAGAGTTTGGCAAAAGTCAGTGATGGCCTGTAGATTGAATAAATGAATATTTATTATTTCTATACACATTACAATTATAGTTTTAAAATATTTCCTTGATCCTCCAGTGCTTGTTAATTCTGGATTCTATACAACTAACAATGTGGTTGTTGTGTACATGGATCCTACATCACTCTAACTACATTATTATCAAGTAAACAAATACTTCCCTAAAGGCGATCATCTTCCCTCATTGTTACCTTATTACCATCTTCCTTTGCCTTGATCTCTTTCTTCCACCACTTTTCTCTTACTTTCCCTACATAACTTCCAAATTGATTGAAAAATTCTTCTCTGCTAATCCCAAAAATCTTTAATGCCAGAATTATCGCACTTCTTGTTCCATATTTTCTCTCTTCATCCTTTGGTTTCTATACATTCTAATATACAGTGCAAGTTTTTGTCTACCTTACCAACAGTAGGCACAATTCTTTGGCAACTTTTACTCCACCTAAAGTCATAGTTCCTGTTCTTACCCATGCCATACCCTCTGTATTTTGTCACAAACCTCAGTATATTTTTCCCTACCCCACTCTTTCTTAAAACTCCTATTAATAATTATCACAGTATTCTTATCTCTTAGGCTACCAAATATTTCCTGTATCTCTATATCATCAATCCTTGCTTTTACTTTATTCCATGTGCCTTGCTCATTTTGTGACTTTAAACCATCTAGCTCTCTCAAACCAGTTTCTTTACAATTTCCTTTAATCTACCTACCTAACTTCCTATCCATATTCCTTTTTCTTGCGCCCCCAAGCAGTCTTTATGAATATTTCCTTCCTCAGATGATTGTATCCTCTGCCAATATTTCACAATGCATTTTATTACTAGATTCACCCTTCCTAGTTCTATGAGGGCTACTCCATTGGGTGCAGCTCTAGGTAATCCCAATATCATTTTACAGACACTGCTCTAGGAATCTGATCTATAAATTCCCACCATTTTTCTGTTCTCCATATTTCTATTCCATGCATTGTTTTTGATTCAAGTGTAACTGAATATACTCTCTATAACTGGCTTACAGTGATATTTGGGATTCTCTTCAAGCATTTTCTTACTACTATTGGTAGCTAATTTTCCCTTCCCTTGTGCATTCTTCCTTTGTTCTGACCATTGTTCAGTCTTACCTCCAAATAATCAAATTTCTTTACCACTTCAATTTCATCCTCTCTAGCTAAACTTTTCTCATCTCTCATGAGCTTGTTCCCTTACTAATTTTTTTATTTACTTGTATTTATCTTTAATCCCCATTTTTTTTACAATATTTCTCTGTTGCTTCTATTACTTTCTTTAAACCTTCACTTCTAATTGGAGCTGCTACTAAATCATTTGCAAAAAGCAAACCTGGAATGTCTTTATTATTAATTGATGGACATTGCCTATTATTCTCCCTGCCTGTTTCTTTGACTATTTCATCTATAAACAGATTGAATAATACCAGACTTAATTTATACCCCTGTCTTAAGCCAATTCTATTTGATATTCAGTCTGTTATTTTGTTGCTTTCGAGCCTAATGCAAAAATGTTTGCCTAAATACAGCCTCTCTATTAGTACTATAAACTTCCCACTCATTCCCTTTTCTCTCAGCTTAATCCAAAGCACCTCCTTTTGATAGTATCAAAGGCATTTTCAAGATCTGCAAAGAATATATACACCTTCCCTCTTTTTATGCTCAGATATTTATCTATCAATGTTCTTATTATAAAGAGGTTGTCTGAACCACCCTTGGAAATCCAATAGCTTCCTTTCTCCCTTAATCCATGACTGTAATTGTTTTGCTAATACCCCTGTAAATACCTTACCTTTTTCACTGCTAAGAGACTAATGCCTCTATAATTGCTGGATTATTTACTTCCCCCTTCCCTTTAAAGATTAGTAGATCACCCCCCCCCCCTTTACAATTCTGTGGTATCTTTCCACCCTCAAACAGTGATTGAACAATTTTATCAGAACACTTTCTTTTCATTAACCTCAAATCACACTTTCCAGAATTCCACAGTAATTTCTTTTACTTATACATACTGGCAGCATTAAGGTCTTAGAGCATTTTCTTCCACTCACCCAATCTTATGTGAATATACATACATATTAAATTACAACATTCATTAAAAACTAAAAGAGAAATGGATAATAGTAACTTTAAACACAATACACGAGTTACAGTCATTGTCAATACAGATCATATTTACTAGTTACATAATGAAATTAAATGAAATAGATGGGAACCTATGGCTACTAAAATGAGCATAATATAATATTTTGTTTTAAAGCTAAATCTTACATAGACATTTGTTAATTAAGTACTTTTTAATTCTGATTTTTAAATATATGTACATAAATAAAGTATAGATTTAGATAAACAAATCAAAATTAAAATATAATTATAATTGTTGGAAAGTATATATGAATTCGTTAGTTGAATAAAAACAGTGTTATTATAACAATTCTTTCACTTTGTGTTTAAATATAGATTCCATCACCCCCATTTGCTTTCTTACTTTTTAATTTTAATTTCATTCTGTAGTATTTCATGGTCTAGCTCTTCAAATAATTGTGTATTCCCTCCATCAATTTTGTTTGCCTTACCAAAATACTTCCTCCTATTCATTCCTTAAAGTACTCCCTCCAATGTTTTGGGCCAATTTTATTCTCTATACATGCTCTCCACCAATTCCCATATCTTTTTACTGTCCTCTTTTGCTACTTTATAAATTTTGAGTTTAATTTTTTTTGCTCCACTCCTTTATTTTTTATTAATTAAGCCGTTATACCTCAACCTTACGATAAATAATCTCCTTTTTCCTGTGATGGCCTGTAGTTATTCAGACAAGCAGTATTTTGTGTCTTATTAATAGATTTTTAGTAGTATTCTTAGAATACAACAATCTATTTTCAATTTTTTTTTAAAAAAAAATTGAGTCAAAATTGTAACATACACACCACTAAAATTCAATAAAATGGAAGACTAGTTTCCAGGAACTGATGATAGGAGCGATGGCTCCCGAAACTAGTCTTCCATTTTATTGAATTTTAGTGGTGTGTATGTTACAATTTTGACTCAATTTTTTTAAAATGTTGATATTTGACACCACTGTTACAAAAGTTCACTATATTTTATATATCTATTTTCAAATTTCAGGATGTTAGTTCTGTAGTATAAAAAAAATCAGTGCCCACAACTATTGCTACTTTTTAATGTATTCAACACCACAGGCAATAGGTGTGCATAATTACAAATTAAAATGATTATGCCTTCTATCACACTACAGTCAAAGAAAAAGTTTAAAATTGCTTATCACAACAGTGGAATTATTCCAAATTACTTATTTTAATGCTCAAAATTAATTTACATACAAAATTATAACTTTCTTGTAAGAACCTACCTTTTTATACCTGTAATTCTTCCTTTCACAAAATTAACCCATGTTCTTAGAGAAATTTTTGACAGGTATTCAGGAGTGCTATGTGTCTTGTTTACAAATAACATTTGTAGAGCTTTAAGAGTAAATGGCAGCTCTGGTGTTTGTGTACTTACTAGAGTTATGTTGTTAAAACCAAAGTATAGAGATGATGGCCTGAAATGTTCATAACAAAATTTTCAATAATTTCAGAGTAATAATTTAGGAGGTAACATTTTTTATAGGTATGATGCTCTCACTAATTCAGAACATGGAAGAGGAAAGAACTGTAAAATTAAATGAAATCTAAATTCTTCATATGTAGGTTAAGAAAGATGAAATGTTGGGTTCAAAATGCTCATTAATACCGTTAAATATTCCTCAAAATATTCCTGAAAAGTATGTATAAAATAAAACTAAAGTAAAATAATTTCATATAAAATTATTACAAACATTAAATATGTATTCTATTGACAAATATGTTATGCAATTGGAAAAGCTAATCACAAATTATGAAAAAGTAGAAAAAAGTTAAAAATAAACAAGAATAAGAAAGTGGTAAACAAAAGCATTGTGTGTATATCATATAGTTAATTGGTAGTATGTATCAGGCAAATTGCTTAAAATTACAAGTAAAAATATTTCTGAAATCAGATGTACTATTGATAAATTGTTTTCACAGACTGAATGTACAGAGTGGGACTCACAAATGAACCCCCTCTGAGATTTCATGAATGATCAGAAAATTTTTTTCCAGCAATAAGTATTAGATAGCTATCACAGTGGCATCATTTGCATGATTCTGCTACTGTCACCATTGGTTGAGTTAAATACAATGAGAAATGTGTTTCTTTGAGCCTGGTCTCCTGGATATTCCAGTAGGTAGCTGCAGACGAACCAGGGACTAGGAGGGGCAACCAATCAAATTGGAATTTTGATTGGAGTGAGTGCCTTCTGGAATTGCTGAAGGCATTGAGCCTGTTTGTTATATTTTAATCTTAATTGGGTTTTTTGTGTTTCTGTGTTATAAATATGTTATATGTTTATGTGTATGTGAGAGATAAAAATTCATGTCAGTCCTGGTGGTGTAGTGGTTACCATACTTGCCTCCTATACCCAAGATCGCGGGTTCGAACCCGGCCAGGACCGATGGATTTTTTACGGGCGTAAAAATCCTAAGTATGGCTTCCTTCAGAAGGGAAGTAAAGCCGTGGGTCCCGTGTCGTACATTTACGGCACGAAAAAGAACCTCAAGCCTGAAAGAGAGGCCTCTGAGCAAAATTTGTCAGCCGTTTCACGCCCTGAGTTGAATGGGATGCTGATGACCTGAGATGTTAAAGAGCGTCCATAAATAAATCAATCAAAAAAAAAATAAATAAATAAATAAAAATTCATTCAATATGTTTCTTTGGTCTCTCTCCTTCCCCTCCTGTACAATCCTCCCTTTAATAATATAAAAATTATCTGTTCAATCATATGACTGATGTAAACTTGGGGCCAGTTGTGTTGATTGAACTACTCTTCCTCATAGATGATCTGGTTTCAGTCCCAGACTCAGATTAATTGGAATTTATGTTGAATGTTGAATGAAACAGTATCTGGGCAAGTTTTCTCCAAGTTTTTTAGTTATAGTTATAATTATAGTTAGTTTAGTAGCCACTCATTCCTTCAGTGTTTCAAATCTTTATCATACTAATATAATGTAACTAGTGAATAAATTGAAAATAACCACAACTTCTATTTATCTGCCAATCACAATGTCAATTAGAGAAGCATGTTGGTATTAGACATCACCATCATCACTGTTCATCACCTTAATATTGTTGTGGTGAAGTGTGTAATGTTAACATTGTAGAAACTTTTTAAGTCAGAAAAAAAAAGTCAGGTTTAGAAACAAAGAATCATTGACAATTTCTTTAAATAATGCTATGTAAATTCACTGGATACTCTTACCTTTTTTATAATTTGTAACAGGTGATAAAACATGGATCAATGAATATTATATGGAAACACAGCATCTGCCATCAGTTTAGATTTTTCCAGATGACACATCCCCAAATAAAAGTCAAGAGAGCAAGGAGTATGGGGAAGAGAATGATAGTGGCATTCTTCTGCATTAGCAGTCATGTGGTAATAATTTACTTTGAATATTGAAGGACAGTTTATTTGTTTTAAGCATTTAACAATCTACCAAATGCCAAGGTATTTTGAGACAGTGAATGAAATGGATTAAATGATGATGCAAAGAGTCTGGAATCCTTATTATCTAATGTTACCATGTAATCATCTTCTCAGGTTGAGAGAAAACTCTGGAAATAAAAACCTTACCCAAACATTTGACAAGCAGATTCATTACCATCTGAGCCATAGCAGTGGGCTAAAAGGACAGTTACCACAGAGTGGTACACAACAAATTGTCTCCTGAAAGTTTCCCAAAAGGTATGTGCAAAGCAGCCATGAACTGGGCTTAAAGGCATCAGCCTGTACCATGTCAATCTCTCTGCCCACACCAACAATGCCACATTTAACTTCTTAAAGTGTAGCTCTGTAAGATTTGTTACAGTCTTCCTTACAGTTCTGACCTAGCACCCATCAACTTCTTTCTGTGCCCTTTGGTGAATAACTGATTCCGAGGGAAATATTTTACAAGCCCAGAAGATGCTACAGCAGCATACAAAGAGGTACTTAGCACCATTGAGCACAATAAGTGGTGCCAGTGTTTTCAGTCTTGGTCCCAAAGGAGACCAGGTGTATAGAGAAGGAATATTTGGAGAAATTGTAGTGGCAAGTTTCCAATTATAATTAATATCTGAACATTTTTTAGTGTCCCTTATGTACAGGCAATAATGTTGAATACCTAATCCATCTTTCCATATAATTTGAGGTAGTCTCAGCCCTATCTAATACAAATTCAAGAATGTGCTGTATTTAGGTATTACTTTTTAAAGTAAATGTTCAAAATAAATTATAGCTCATATGGGTGGCCAAGGTCGTAAAGGCATGGACTCATGCATGAGAGATCTGGGGTTTGTTTCCCACCAGGATTGTCCTCCCTGACTGAGATTCTTCCCAGGTTTTCCTCAGTCTTCATAAATGGCAAATGCGGAAGGTAACCTAAACTTATTAATTCTGAATCATTTCCTTCCTTAAAAAAGTTCTTTCCCAATTTATCACTTAGTCTCGTGTATCATCAGTATCCACCTTCTTTGGTGCCTTAAATGGGCATTAAACACTATTAAATTAATTAATAAGTAAATAATAATAATAATAATAATAAAATGATCTACTTTGCATATGTAATCATTTCTTACTTATGGCATTATCTTGTGGGGTAATTCAATAGATACTAATACACTCTTTTTAGCCCAAAAGATAATTATACATAAAAAGTTTAATCTAAACAAATGCATCCACTGTAAAATGTACTTTATACTGAGCAATATACTTACCCTACCATGCCTATACATATTAAATAGTAATATACAACAATTTTACTCCGATAAATCAATCCATAAACACAGTACTAGAACCAGCAACAAAATCCATCTACAAACTGCCAGAACAACTAAAAAGATCAATTCAATCTGCATAGTGGCATCCAAATATATAACTTAATAACCAGCGAGATCACAGATAAACGCCCAATTAGATTTAGGAAGAAACTTAAGAAGTTTTTAATTAATCAGTGTTTTTATAGTATACAAGAATTCAATGCATACTTTAATAAAACTACCTATACAGATAAATTATAAGTATTAATAATTTGAAATTGTTATATTATGTAATTGATGAAGCCATGAAATTGTAACAAATTTCCAAAGGTGAATAAAGTATATGATATGATATGATATATGATATGATATGAATAATTGTAATAAAATGTGCCAATCAGTTGTTTCTGTATCTTCAGTAAACATTTACTTTTACCAGCCGATGTGCATGGTAATGCTAAAATAATGTGAATAATTTGAAAAATGATCAACTTTGAATAATAACACATATATTTTGAATATGAATTGTAGATACAGGAAATTTACACACAATATACAGAATTTTCTATGTAACTGCCTGCAAGAACAACACAAGAGAAATGATATCTTTTACAATTAGTATAGTGCAAAGTAATGGGTGGGTGGATGGATGGATGGATGGATGGATGGATGAATGGATGGATACTTTATTGATGTTGTAAATCATTGATTATACAAATATGTACAGATGAAGGTATGTCAATGGCAAAAGTGAACTGAAAGCTATATATATAACTGAGTCAGTATTAGGTGACACTAAAACTTCACTAACTGATTAATTCTTCAGAACATGTTTCAAGAGCTGACTCAGTTGTATATGTAACAACTTCACTGTTCCTAACCTCTTTTAAGATTACAATGAAAGTTATTTAATTATATATATGCATGGTTCTATATACACATACATACACACTCATACCCTCATTCCAGTTAGTTTGATTTCAAGTATTTATCTATACTGTAGAAGCAGTGACAAAACAGAAAAGCCATCAGTGCTGTTTCAAATTTGTTTTCTTGTCTATTATTTTTAAGTAATTTGTAATTTATTGTATAATTTGATGTCCATATGCAATGCACAATTTTGAAAAGCTGTTGTGTTGGTTCTCTTGATATGTATATCTGTTTTCTGTCTTGTGTTATGATTATGTACTGCATCATTGTTTTTAAACTGTTTGAGGGTTCATTTTTTAATAGCCTTAATGTATCATATATATGCACAGCCAAGAGGTAAGTTTTTAAGGTTTTTAAACAGTGGTTTGCAGGAGTTCTTGTACATGACTCAGTTATTACTTGTATTAGTATTTTCTGAGTTATGAATAACTGTTTGCAGGGGTGAGAGTTACCCCATGCACTTATTCCACATGTCAGTATGGAGTGTGCACATGCAATATATGCTATTCTAAGTTGCTGTATTTACATTTTGGACAAGTTTTTTAAAGTTGAAACAAATCACATTTAACACTTTTTAATCAAGTACTCTACATGTTCATCCCATTTTAGATTGTTTTCAAGCATAATGCCAAGAAATTTTATATTGTTACTGCTTTGAATATTTCTGTTTTTAAAAGTAATTATTTGTTCTTCAAAATTATTTTGTTTGAAATGAATATGGAGAATTTTGTTTTAGCCATATTAACTATTAGATTATTCCCATCAAACCACTTTGATGCTTTGTGCATGATTGGAGAATTTTTGAGTTTCTTTCCCTTAACTCTTGGCTAAAAGGTCATATCATCAGCATACTGGATTGTTGTTATTTGGGATATTTTAAGTGTTAGGTAATTTACAAATAAGAGGAAGAGAATTGTCTTATTATTGACCCCTGTGATACTCCAGAATGATACTCCCTTTTGTTGAATGGCAGTATTTTATTTCACCATGCTTCATGAGCTGTATTTCTAGTATTTTGCTCTCTGGTTTAGGTATGATTTATCCATTTTAGGGCATGCATGCATGCATTCCTAAGTTTTATAGTTTGTGAAGAGTAGAGTTCAATATGTCAAAATGTTTTGATAGGTCAAAAAATATACTTAATATATACATTTTGCTGTCTGGCACATTTATGGAATGAATGACGAAGCAAAACAAAAATATTTTAGGACTGTTAAATGACTTCCCAAACCTCATTTGGTAGGCATGACTTCTATGATCTTTAATTTATATAATTTATAACATCATTGTCAGTAAAATCCGAAATTTATATATGTCTATTGTCTCTTTCCACTTTGTGAATAACAGACATATTGGAATTAATGAAGTTCTTGCAAAAAAAATCTTTTTTCTCTCTAATACTGTCAAAACCACCATGAAAGCAATTTCTGAGTACAATTTTTACTACTATGAAAGTTCCATAAACAAATAATATTTACATTTTTTATTAATGACAAGCTACCATGATCTCATTCTGCTGAGATTGTATATGCTATTTGAAACCCATTGAAACTTCTATTTGAAAGCCTTTAATATGATTAGCACAGCAAGATGGTGTAAATCTCAGAAGTTCATATAGAGCCATTCAGTTGCTGCATCTTAATGCATATAAAAGTATTGCTTTACCTGAAATAAAACCTATGAAGGTGGTGAAACAAAATATCCAGAAGGCAATTTTACAATATTTGGGAGGATGAATTTTGGCAAGTGTCTCAAATTCTTTTCAAAAGGATTCAGGCATCTTCTCATAGTGAAGGGCAGGCACTTTGAGCATACCTTACTTACTTATGGTTAAATAAAAAAGAAACTAAAAAGGTGCACTATGAATTTCAACTAAATGACATGATTTCTCTTGGCAGGTGGCAAGCCCATTAATCAGTAACTTCCTGTCTTAACAAAATCAATTTCTGAATGGATAGCAGAATGAGGACTGTATAAATATTGGTAATTACTGGGAATGTACACATATAATATTAGGAATAAAAATTGTATGGAATTATGTAACACAGGATATTCAAATGTCGTAAGAAAAATACATTGAAAAATAGTACAGAAAACTTGTAATATTTCAGATAGCTGCAAATCCTTCTTCAAAGGCAAGCATAATTAGTTAAGCAATTTCTTACTCCAGAATTTACTGTCAGCTGAGCATGTAGCTGTAGATCTTAGATCTGTAATCCTCCAATGATAAGAAGCAAACATTCACAAGTACTAGCAGCATTGTATTTTAAAATTATCAGTTCATGTGTATGATAATTATGTATATATAAAGATAATTTTATTCTTACAACTAATTAAATTTTCATAATTTTATAAATGTTATATAAATAAATAATTTATAAATGTTATAAATAATTTTAAGTTGCTCCAAATAGATTTCTTACCCATACAAGAGAGTTTCCAGAAATGCAAATGCTGTTTCTGAGGCACCAACAACAACAATTTTAGCACCTAGGAATAATTTTGGAATGCTGCAATTATGTACATTCATGTAATAAAGCGCAAATGGAGCTTGATTTTGTAAAATTGAAGGTTCAGGTATATTCTTTCCTAAAATGCTCAAATCATAGTTGATCTGTGGGCGAGGCTTTAGTGGTATCATATAGGTAAGAGCTGTAATTAAGCCATGCTTGGCACACTGAAATAGAATAAATTATATTATTTCAAAATTCATAGTATAAAATTTGTGGTAAAGATCCATTTGAAAGCTGAGAGTGACTGTTTTTGAAGGCATAGTTTAGTAAGAGCATGAGAGATTGAGAGCACTGTCTCATGACAGCTTTCATCATGCACTGATCAGTCCTGTATCAAAATGTCAGCTAGTACTAGTAACTCTCACTATTACATATCATCAACAGGTAGCTGAGGACTTAAAGGTTTAGATTCATGAAAAAAAGGTCTACAATTTGATTCTTGCCAGGACTGTTGATCCTGACAGATTTTTTTCTCAGTCCTCCTAAAAGGTAAATGCCACAAATCTACCCGAAACTTAGGTATGGACTGCTTCCTTCCTTTAATTAAAAACAAATCTTTTCCCAATTTATCATTTAACTTTGTGTACCTGCATTTTTTCAGCAGTGGAAATATGTATTAATTGCTATTAAAAAAAATAAAAAAGAAATAAGTTTCATGAAACTATAAGTACTTTCAAGAAAAATATTGGATAGATAGTTAAACAATAAATTAATTAATTTACATGAATAAAATCACTTTCTATAGAATATTATCACTGAGAATATAGGTAAAATAGATCAATTACTCATTCCAAGGCAAAGGCTCATTAACCTATAGGGTCTATATGATAATGCTCCCAGATTTTGAACCCATAAAAAGCAGGTAGTGTAATCAGCTTGTGCATAAAGATTATAGGAACATAGGGAGGCATGAGGAAAAAAAGTTGTTACTCTTACTAGAACATTAATTCAAAAACATAAATCATATTTTTTTGAAAATCCCCCTTAGTAGATCCAAGTACTTACAAAATCCTGGCGTGCTTATGAACTTTTAAATGTATTCATCCTCATTAAAAACTTGAAACTAAAGCTATGCCATCTACTGAAAACTTTTTGAAGCTCTTAGAATATAGAAGAATAAGAAGTTTGACCACAGATGCCATGATGAACTTGACTGAATGTTTCTGAACCAACCAAACAACCAGTGGTCTAATGGTAACCATACTTGTCATATACACCCAAGATTGAGGATTCAAACTGGGCCAGAGTTGAGGGATTTTTAAGGCATAAAACTCCTAAGTATGGCTTTCTTCAGAAGGGAAGTAAAGCCTGTGGGCTTGGTCCTTGTTGTAGATTTACAGCACTTTAAAGGACCTTATACCTGAAAGATGAATGAACTAAATAGCTTAATGTAAGTTTTCCTGTGAAGGCATTAAGCAGCTGCACTCAGAGAGCCCATGTCAGTCCTGGTGTTATAGTGGTAACCATACTTGCCTTCTAAACCCAAGGTCATGGGTTCAAACCTGGCCAGGATCGGTGGATTTTCTCAGGCATAAAAAATGGCTTCCTTTGGAAGGGAAAAAGAACCTCAAGCCTAAAAGAAGAGGTCTCTGAGCAAAATCTGTTGGTCATTTCATGCCCTGAATTGAATGGTGTGCTGATGATCAGTGATGTTAAAGAGCATCCATAAATTAAAAACAAATCAAATCAGACAGCCCATAACACAAATAACCTCACTGTATTAAAATATGATTACTGAGTTTATAAAGAAAATTGTAATTATTCCTTTTTTCTCTTTTCTTTCATGCTTGATGAATTAACAGATTTCATTCTTAAGAATTTTAAAAATATTAATGATTAAATAAAATGATTAATTTAAATAATATTATTAAATATATAGATCATATTCTTTTAAATATGTTTGGTTCAAAAACAATAATTGCAATTGTATGTATTTTTCTTAATTCTACATAATGATAACAGAATAAAAATTAAGCATCTGTAAGACAGTGTATATTTCCCTATTGTTATGTTGCATAGTCCAGTGTCATTGGAAATAACATGATATAGTAAAACAGAAACCTACTGGATGCTAAAGGCTATAACAATTTATTATCTTGTTTTGTAGTAACTTTTGTATGCACCCTCTAATAATTTTGGGTTCAGTAATAACTTAACCTCAAAGTTATCCTTATAATTCTCCAAACTTTAAAGAGTCATTTTTGCACATTTCATTGATTACGTTGAACAGACTTGCAATTTTGAAAATATCACTTTATCAATGCTTTTTGTATTTTAAAAACATACATAATAATAATATAAGTAACACCATGCTATTGACCCACTTTTTTAAATCTATGTTAGTTGATCAGCAAATGTCACAAAGATAATGCAAATCTCAATTCAGGCTGACATGTATGATAGAGATACTGTCAACATTTGACACTCAAAATTCTCTCAAATAGGAAGTAACAGTTAGAATATTTTAGCTCTTTAGCAGTTAAAATACTTGAGAGCTATTTCCAGAGTAACTATCACTCTAAATATTCCAAATTGAATGTTTTCAAATTTTTATACAAACTTCACTTATAGGGTTTTTAAATTAGGACATGTTTCAGGAATCTATGTTCCCAACTTCAGTTGTTGACTTGACTGTTTGATAAGTTTTGGGTCTTTGGTATGGCCATGGCTGGATCTGAGTTGCTCCTCTGTCTACATTTGTTGGCTGGAATAGGAATTTACTGAATTTGTCCAGAAGTAAAATGTCAGGAATGAAATATGAAATATGAAAAATGAACTCAGGCATATATACAACAGAATGCTTAGATTGCACTTTAAAATACAAAGGAAAAACTAAGAGAAATTTGGAAACCAGAAAGAAAATATATTTCCAATTTCGATATATTCAGGAATTAACACAGTGAAATGAGTATAAAATTTCCTATTAGGTAAAACATTTATTAAAAACACTCTTGTGGCTTCATTCCCAAGGAATAAAGGACACTGAGTTAAAACATTTAAAATATTAAAACACTCATGTTTAACTCTCAAAATTTTTAAAATTCAGGACATGTTTCTTGAAGTTCTTGTTCATAAAACATGTCCTGAATTTCAAAATTTTAAGAGTAAAATGCCAGGAGTGTTTTAATATTTTAAACATTTTAACTCACTGTCTTTTTTTTCTTGGGAGTGAAGCCACAAGAGTGTTTTTAATATTTTCAATGTTTTATCTACTAGAGAAAAAAAAAAAACAAATGGAAAGATCTATAATAACAACTCATTTTTGAGAACAGAGCCTTGAAATTAAGCTACAAGCTATTCTGTCAAAAGAAATACATATTTTATTGGAACTATCCACAGGGGAAACAATTTTAACTGTAAAAAATTTAAATAAATTAATGAATTTTGACATTTCAACTCTGGATGAATAAAGTAAATTCCTATTCTAGCCAACAGATGTCTACATAGAAACAACTCAAATCCAACTACTATCAAACCAAACAGCCCAAAATTACCAAGCAATCATTCAACAGCTGAAGATGAGAACAAAGTTTCCTAAACATGTTTTAATTTAAAAACCCTGTAATGAAGTTTGTGTCAGCATTAAAAATCAATTAATTTGGGATATTGCATCTTTACTTCAATAGCTTCTAAATATGTATAAATATCACACTAATCTCTCAAATGGACACTTAGCTTAAAGGAATCATGATGTTATTGAATATTAGACCACAAATAGTATTCAAGCTACTGAATAGAAGAATTCACATATTTTTAGAGCTCTTAAATTTCTTTTAATAATAAATGAAAACACAAGTATTAAAACAAAAATTTAAATTGCAGGCATAATCATTTAATTAAATGATTAAAGAGAAAAATAGTGTAATCCAGAACAGATTTTCAACTATCCAAGAATAAGGCACTAAATAATTTAATTTAGTTAAATTTTATTAAAATGAAATTCTTAACATTTATTATAATAAATATAAATTCAACAATTTGGTAAACTTTTTATAAAAATGCTCTTTTGTTTAATTCAATGTTCTTCATGATATGTAGCAAAAATTATTTAAAATTATTTCTAACTTAAATTTTTACAGTTCATTTCATCTATCTAATCATCTATATATCAGTCATTTCAATAAATATATTAATATTAACACAAAATTAATACAAATCATTTCACAATCATGGCACTGGCAATGTACATTATATCTTAGGATATAATCAAGAGTACATAAGGTTGAACTATAAAGTAGGAAGATATTAAATGCAAATAGATACATGAGAAATATAACAGAACAGAATACTTGGCACACATAAAAGTTAATATAATTTAAAATATTGCTTGTAATACAGGGATAAAATATAGTAACCAGAGCAGAGCTATGGCTGATTTTATTAACAAAATAATTCAGAATGAATAAGTACATTAATACTATATATAATTCAAATTTAATAGTGTTCTCTTTAATAATATTATGAAGGCTTAAAGCTTCAAAATTAAAATACATGTTTAATTGTATCATCTGGTCTGGATTTTTTTAAACATTTTAAAAACTTGTATATTTGCATTAGGAAGGGATATGTACATTCTGCCATCTAATTATTTGTATTTAGAAAAACAAATCTTGCTAAGACTGAAAACATGCTTTTATGTTATGGTTGTAGTAATGAATAAGGAATGGATTTAAAGGTGCAGCATTTTTACAAATATTTAACTGTTTTCATACTGATCATTTGAGATTTGTATTTTAGGACATGAAATGATGCAAAATAAACAAAATTGTTCTAATATTTTGCATGTTTGCATGATATTAGCATATTTATCTCTTTTTACATCCTCTTTTATGCTTCAGAACTTTTTTTAACTTTTTTTCATGTTTTTTTAAAAAATTGGGTGGAAAAATGAATTCTCTTGAGCAGAAAAAAAAAAAAAACAAAACATTTCTTTACTCTTCTTGAGCAGCTACATTAAATACTATAGTATCAGTAGTTTTGAATAGCAGGAATTTTCACAGTGAATTATAGTATAATATAAAAAATTATTATTGAAGAAAACACTCAAATTTCACTAATTTTTGTAAATTATAATTAATCTGTCATCTAACACACTCTTATGCTTCACTTACTTTTAAATACGGTGAGACTGGTTTTGAAGAGACATCCTCTCCATCTTCAACCAACTTGATGACTGGAACAAGAAACTAACATCTATGAGGACCTGTGGCTCCATCCTGCTGGTGTTTTTTTCTTCATAAACTGGAAATTGGTATTACATTCTCCTATAATGTCGAAATTCATAAGATGATCCCTCTGTTTATGAATGTAAATCTTCTCCCATGTGTCCAATTCTGTATGTCCGTGTGCTTCTTTAAGTAACTTTATTTCTCTTTTTATGTCATGATTATCTTTCCAAAAATGATGTGCCACTGCTGACCTGTCAATTTGTTTGTACTTAACATTCCTGAGATGTTCCTTTAACCATGTTCCTTTTAGTTTTTCCAATGTATATCTTATCACATTCTTTACATGTTATTTTATAGATGCCTGACTTTTTCTCCTGTGGAATATTATTAAAACTGTTGTCCATTAAAGCATTTTTCAGAGTGTAATCTGTTAACAGGTGCCAATATAATGTTAATATCTTTAAAATTTTTTTGGAATTTATTCATAGCTACTGGATGGTAGGTGAATTTTTTAAAAACTGGTCTCTCTTTTTCAGTTAATAGTGTGGTGGTATTCTTGATCAATTTCTTCTTTAGGAATCTATTAAGTTTTTTGTTTACAAAATTTTTATTAAAACCATTTATAATGGCAATCTCCTGTATCTTCTCAAATTCTTTTTTGTACTCCTCTTTACTGATTGGTAAACTTACCAGTCTATATGTTAAGCTGTTGAAAATTGAGTGCTTGTGAGCTATGGGGTTAAACCCATTTGATTTTATATAGTTATCTGTATGCATATCCTTTCTATAGATTCCAAATTCTAAATTTCCATGATTATTATTAATTTTTATATCTAAAAATGGCAACATTCCCTTTGTTTCTGTTTCCAATGTGAAGGATATATTCCTATCTTGTATATTTAAAAGCTTCAAGGCATCTTCAACAAATTCTTTTTTCATTATACTAAAAATGTTATCAATGTATCTGTACCAGCATTTAAAATAATATGAGAAGGCAGTAATTATGTGAGTTTCAAATATACTCATAAATAAATCTGCCAGAAAGGGGGACAAAGGATTTCCCATTATGAGTCCTGTTTTTTGTTTATAGAATTCTTCTGCAAATGTAAAATATGATTGAATTATACAAATGTTAGTAAGGTGGAAGTATTCTTTCATGTGAGTTTCATTAATTCTTATCTCCTTTAACCAATCATTCAAAAACGATAAAAGCTTGTCAGTTGGAATATTCAGGAACAAAAATACTACGTCGAAAGACACTAAAATATCATAGGGTGGAACTTTAAAATCTTTTATTTTTTCTATTAACTGGAACGAGTTTTTTATGCTTCTACTTTGAAACCTTGGTAGAGCAGTAAATCTGTCTGTAAGTCATTTTGCTAGAAAATATGTAGGGATATTTATATTATTGATGGGTCTCATGCCCTTCCCCGTTTTATGGATTTTAGATAACCCATATATTCTGGCTATATTAAGATTGTTTTGTTTTAAACTTCAATTTTCTATGTCTGGCATTATGGTGCAAGTCTGTATAGCTTCATTCACTGTTTTTGTGCATTCTTTCAAAGGATCAAATTTGACATGGGCATATTCTTTTTTGTTTAACAACTCAAACATTCAGTCAGTGTAATAATCTTAGTCCGATATTACTGTTTTATTCCCTTTATCAGCCTTTTTGTAAATAACTCCTTTTCCTTTGAGTGATGTAATAATGTTACTGTAATTTTGAGTTATATTTGGTTTCATTTTGTTAATCCTTTTAAGAGCATCCTCTGATTTTATTCTAATAGTTTCTTATCTTTATTAGTTAAACCTTCCATGGCAATTTACAGATCAACTATGTAATCTTCAATGTTATTGGAAAGTTTACACCATTTTTAAAACTCATATTGAGCATAGATAACTTTTCTTTATTAAAACTTTCTTGTGATAAATTTATGACATTATTCTGTTTCTGTATTTTTTTTTGCTAGTTTTCTACAAATTTTTCAATTTCACAAATTTCTTTTTCTGAATATTTACTTTTTTCTTCACTATGATTTTTGTATGCCCTAGCACATTCCTTATTAAGTTGTCCCAAATGACATAATCTTGCTTTTTGGCGACTCTCAAGTATATGTCATCATATAATTTCAAATTTATGTCGGCTAATTTTGCGTAATGTTTTGGTTTTTCCACATGGATTACTTTCTTTTCAGCTGCTAATTGTTCCTTGCTGTTATGGTTATATTTAACTATTTTCATAACAAATTTTGGACATATGTGATGTTTAAGACACAAATTTAAAAAATATATGTCTGCAGCTATCAGTCTACTTTTTCCTTCAAGTTTTATGTAGTATTTAATATCCTTCTTCAAGTTATAAAAGTTTAGGTTAAAATCTCTCATGTGTAAATCTTCCATTTTCCCATTCGATAAATGTTTCTCCTAGTCTGTTCCTATGTGGTTTGAATACCTTCGTAATTTATTTAAGAACTTTTGAAAAATAAGACATTTTTAAAAAATGTCTTAATTTTTTAAAAATGTCTTATTTTTCAAAAGTTCTTAAATGAATTCACTAATTTTGTTCCAATTACTGAAGATGAAGGCAACAGTCTTTGAAACATGTCCAAGTAAGTGGAACAAAATTAGTGAAATTTGAATGTTTTCCTTAATAATTTGTTATATTATACTATAGTATCATTTTGTAGAGCTGAACAAAAGAGCCCCTATAGTTTCCAAGGTAATGTACCAAAACCTACATACTCCAGTCCCAAAAATAGCTACATAATGACAATTTCACTCAAAACCAAAAAAAGAGGCAATATAGAATGACAGAATAAGCCCTGCATTCCAGATATCTTATAATTATGGAAATTAGTAATAGCCAAGAATTAAAATCTTCCCCTTAAAAACCAATTTGGAATCACTGCAAAACAGCACATATAAAAACCACTCTCCAGAGATCTATCAATTATAGAAGGAGCTCAAGAGTCAAGAGTCAAGAGTCAATATTAAATATGTAACACTAAAAATAGACAATATATCAACTTTTGAATATAAATTTTAATAGTTTGGGATTTTCACAGTGAAATATAGTATCATATAAAAAATAATTTGTTATATGAATATATCAGCTGTTCAAATTTAAAACCAATCCAGAACCATTGCAGAGTGGAAAATGGTAGAGTAGTATAATCAAATCTGTCATCTAGAGGTAGCAACAATACTCAAAAATCAATATTCAATAAGCTACAAAGCAACCATTCAACTTGAAAATTACCTCAGCCACTGCAAAATGGCACAGTAAAATCTACTTTACAGAGGTTATCTAATTATTTAGCAGGCACAGTACAACCTGTCTTCCAGAAGACTTGAAGATTTGGCAGAAGCAATTTTCAAGAGTCAAAAGTGCTACCTATTGCACATACAGAGAGACAGAAAGAGAGAGAGAGATAAAAAATAGATCTACTGTAGGGTGACTCATAAATATGCCTTCTAGAAGTCTTAAAATTATGGAAGGAGCAATAATTAAAAATCAATATGTAACATCCAAATGCTCAAAAAGAGCTATTTAGTTACATAGAACTCTAAAAAGAAACTAACTCAGAGACACTGTAGTTGAACCTAACTACCAGAGATATTCAAAATTGTAAAAGGAGCAATACCCAAGGCTCAATAATGAATACTCAGTTCCCAAAAATAACTACATAGCAACAACTTCACTTGAAAATAACATAGAGCCAGTACAGAATAGAACTGTGAACTTGCATTCAAGAGATCTTCAAATTATGGAACAAGAAATACCAAGAGCCATAACTCAATATTCAGTATTAAAAAAGAGCTAAGTAGCTATTGTTCCATTTGAAAGGAGAACATAGAGCCACTGGAGATTCCAACAGATAAAACTGCAATCCAGAGGTTTCAAATTTTGGAAGAATAAATACTGAAATATCAAAATTCATTACTCAAGAAGCTACATAACATCCATTTCACTTGAAAACCAGCAAATAACCACTGAAAGATGACATAATAACACCTGCATAAGTGGGATCTTCAAATTGTGGAAGGAGCATATTGCATTTTGGCATAAAGATATACAATAACCTTCCAAACTATTTAAAGAAGATACAACAAGATAAACTTTTCAAACTATCCCTAAAGGCACACCTGATTAACCACTGCTTCTACTCCAATCAAGATTTTCTTGTAAATAATGATAAATAACTAATGCCTGCACTATGTCCTAGTAGTGTGAGAATGACCATCTACTTCATCTATGTACTGACCATGATATTATTATATACACTTAATTGTATTATGTTTTTTACTTTTACATTTAATATTCTTGTGTATAATTCAGTATTTTTTTAAGATGTGTCCAACATCAATTGTACAACTGTGTACTAAAGTGATTAACTGGATCAATAAATTACTACCACCACCACCAATACATAGCAAGCAATTCATTTCCCAAATAGATTTTTTTTTGAGTAGTGTTTAACGCCCGTTTTTACTACTGAGGCACCACAGGCGGTGGACACTGATGATACATGAGATGAAATGATAAATTGGGAAAGGATATTTTTTTTTTTTTTTTTTTTTAAGGAAGGAAGCGTTCCAGGCCTAAGTTTAGGTACCTCCCCGGCATTTGCCAGTTATGAAGACTGAGGAAAACCTGGAAAAAAACCCAGTCAGGGAGGACGGTCCTGGCGGGATTCGAACCGCAGACCTCCCGCTCACGAGTCCGTGCCTTAACGACCTCGGCCACCCGTGGCGGTTTCCCAAATAGAGTGACATAGCAATGGTTCAATTTAAAGTAAACATAAAGCCATTGTAAAAATGGTACATTAAAGTCTGCTTATCAGAGCTCTTCAAATTATGTAAGGGATAATAATTGAGAGTTCAAAATCTACTGAATATCAAAATGCTATATAGCAACTATTTCACTTATAAACCAATATACAGCTACTGTGTAATAGTATCACTAAAGAAGAAATAATCAAGAATCAATACTTATTGTCCAAACTGTGATAAAGGAGTGAGGGAACTACTGGCATGGTGTGCAATGGGAGGGATTAGAAATGGATATATAAAGGGGAAATATCCAATGTGTCTTGGCATTGTATTTTAGATTTTTTGGAGGGAACAGTTCCTTTTATGAAAATGGGAAAACTTACCAAATGAAATAAGAGGCAGAAGAGTTTTAAATTTCAAATCAGATGAAAATATAAAAAAACTGTGAAGGAAGGCAAAAATGGATATGGAAGGTGGGTAAAACAAATGGGAACAACAATGTTGACAATGGCACTATTAGGAATGAATATATATCCCCATTACATACTCAACCTGGTGTTAATTGTATTGGGTTCAGTACATACTCAACCTGGTGTTGTTGGTCCTGGTGGTGTAATGGTAACCATACTTGAAACCTAAGATTGGGGTTTGATCCCATCCAGGACTGATAGATTTTTTTGAGCGTAAAAATCATAAGTATGGCTTCCTTTGAAAGGGAAGTAAAGCCATGGGTCCCATGTCATACATTTATGGCATGATAAAGAACCTCAAGCCTGAAAAAGGAGGCCTCTGAGCAAAATTTCTCTGCTGTTTCATGTCCTGAATTGAATGGGATGCTGATGACTTGTGATGTTAAAGAGCATCTGTAAATAAACAAAAAAAAAAAAAAAAAAAATGGTGTTAATTGTAATGGGCTATGGGAGGAATGCAACTCCATAAATTGAGAGTGATTAAGTGGGAAATTTAAATGTTTTAATACTAGTAAGTTTACATGTATTGAGAATATGAAATGTAAATTGTTTACTTTGATTTTAACATGTTTACTTGTTTGTAAAAACTGTATGAAATTGGCTCTATTTATATACTAAAATATTATATCTGCATGTAAATTGGAAGAAATAAATAAATTAATACATTCAAATTATCTAATACTTAAAAAGAACTACATAGCAACAAGACACTTGAAAATTGATCTAGAGCAATTGCATGACACAGGAATTACTAGTTACTGGAGATCTTCATTTTGTGGAAGGAGTGATCCCCCTAGCTTTGACACCAAGATTTAAATAGATCATTTTCACGACTACTGTTGACAGCCAACTCAGAATCAAAAATATACATCACAACTTTTCCAAATAAAAACTAATGTAGAGCTATTGCAGAATTGCATTAAGACCTGCCTTTGAAACATGTCCAAGTAAGAGGAATAAAACTAGTGAAATTTGAGTGACTTCCTTATAAATAATTTGTTATATGATGCTATATTTCACTGTAAAAATCCCAAAATATTCAAATTTAGTAATAGTAAATATAACATTTAATTTCATTTCGGAACCAATACAGTGAAGTGCCTATTATGTTCTTAATTATCTAGTGAGTCCATTTGATAATCTTATGCTCCACTTACTGTTGAATTATGCAAAACTAGTTTTGCAGGCTTTTGCTTGCATCCTCAGTTGCGAGCCGACAGTCAGCTTCGTTGTTGGTTGGATGGAGGACTTGATGTAGTTATTGTGGACATTTTATGAACTTCTGGATTAATTTGTCTTCTGTTGGGATCTCAAAGTTCATAACCTTATCCTCATATTTTTTTATATAAATTTATTCCCATATTCCCAGCTCAACGGGTCAATCTACGAATTTCAATTTCACTCCCATTTCTATATCATGTTTATCTTTCCAAAAGTGATGTGCAACTGCTGATTTCTCTATCTGATTGTTCCTTATGTTTCTCCAGTGTTCCTTCAGCCTGATTCCAAAGCTTCTTTTTGTTTTTCCAATATATACGTTGTTACATTCTGAACAGTTGATTTTATATATTCCTGGCTTCTTCTCCTCCGGTATTCTATCATTATCACCAGAATTGAGTAGATTTTTTAGGCTAAACACTGGAGACAAAGTAATCCCAAACTCTCTGAGTATTTTTTGGAATTTTTTGGTGGCCCAAGGGTGATAAGTGAATTTCATGTGGATGGTAGATTCTTTTATTGCTGTTAATGTTGTAACCTGCTTTAATCTCTTCTTTTGTTTGAATTTCTTGATTTTCTTATCTACAACTTCTTGGTCATACCCATTGAATTTTGCTGTTTGTATAATATGATGGTATTCTTTGTTGTATTCAAATTCATTCATAGGTATGTTTATGAGTCTATTTTCTAAGCTATTGAGAACTGCATGTTTGTGTGCTGTGGGATTGAACCCACTTGCCTTTATGTAATTCTCAGTCTTTGTGTCCTTTCTGTATATTCCAAATTCCAAATTATTGCCTGTTCTTATAATCTTTAAGTTCAGAAAGGGAATCATGTTATTTTGTTCTGTTTCGGAACAAAATCTTGTAGGTTTAGCAATTCCAAAGCATTATCAAAGAGTTTCTTGTTGACCACTGCAAGGATATCATCCACATATCTGTGCCATACTTTGAAAATGTATGGAAATGATTTGGTGATGTGCATTTCTAAATAATCATATACAAATCAGTCAGAAAATGCAATAATGGATTCTCCATAGCTAAACCTGCTTCTTGTTTGTAAAATTCACCATGGTGTGTTAAAACACATGGGAGGGATTGGCAAGTTCATGATCTGAAATCTGCATGCAACAATATTGTCAAATATAAATTACCATTTAACATCAGTGAAGCAAGAGTTCTCATATATCAAAAGCCTGAAAAAAATTGTGTTGAATGCAAAGTGAAAACTTGATATTATAGATCTCCAAACTTGGTTGAAGTATTAAAAAAATGTAGTCATCTTCAGAGAAAAGGATCATGCTTCATTACTACTAAGATTAGAAAATAAAGTCAGAGTGAAGAAGGCAAAGAAGCTAAGAAATTACTCAAGTTTTTTGACAATTCTTTGAATGAAACAAAAACATTTTATGCAAAGGCTCTTCAAGGTTCCAGTATCAATGATGTTTATAACAATGAAGCTGAGTATGGCACTGAACCATTTCATTAGTTAAGAGTCTATTAATTAACATGAATTTTGAAACAAATCATAGACTTAAGTATCATTTTAAGGAAATGTATTGTTTATTTTTAACACAAATATTTGTTTTCAAGACTTTCTCCTTATGGTACATAAAAAAAATATGTTTTGGGGGTTATTATGTTTTTTTTTAATCTAGTAATGAGAAATAATTTTCATATTTTGTAAAGTTTCTATTTCATGTATTCTATAGTTATGAAATAGTATATGTTTCCTGAATAATTTACTTATAATAGATGTTCGATCTTACAGTCCCAGCTGTTGTTTTTAGAGATTATATTGGTAAATAGGTAGCAATATATAATCTTGTAAGTTATAATATAGAGACTCCTTTTACAAAATGTACATTTAGATTTTTATTTATCCTTATATACAGGCTTTCAAAAGTAATTTCAAACTTTAATGCATTATAAATAATATGAAAATGAGAGAGAAAAAATGAGAGAGAGAGAAAAAATCAATGTGTTGAGCAAACAATAGGACTTTGTTTCTACAAAACATTAGGAATAGGTACACAATTCTTTTGCTCAACATATACCATTCTTTCTGCTACATCATGCACAGTATTTTGTAATGTCTTGGAATATTCCAAATTTCACATGACATACTTTTGCTACAGGGTTGTTGGGTATTTACGAAAACTTGTTCTATAACTAAAATTGTTCTGAGATAACTCCATAATCAAAAGTTGGATATGTAGATTGTGAAGGTCATATTGTGGAGTTTGCTTACTAATGATATGTTTGCCAGAGATCCATAATTAATTGTTTTACAGGGGTGTTTGGTTTTAGGTTGTGCACCATCTTGCTGAAGATTATGTTACCCAGGTCATGATTTCTCAGCCTAGGTTGCAACTTAATTTCTATTCTTCCTGTAACAGTACTAAGGAAATCATATGTGTAAATCAACAAAATACTAATTATGAAATGAAAAAGAATAAAATGAAAATAATTTTTTGCCCAACACACATATATATTTTTTTTCTCATCTCAATATTAATATTTATAATGCTTTAAAGTATGAGTTGACTTTTGGAATATCCCAATGTAGCACATATAAATTAATATTACTTTGTCACTGTGAACACACTATCTTTGGTGTCATAGGTATTTATTTTGTTTTATACCATCCAGAATAACTTACCTCTCCTGTATCATATTCATCAGGATAAAGCTGATAATATAGGTTACTGAAGTCAGATAATCTACATATTTCTTGGAGAAAAAACCGAGTATGATTGGAAAAAACAGGGCTCATAGTTAAATGTTTAATTATCCCACTCATTCCATATTTGTACATGTTAAAATCCATATACATGTCAATATCATAATGTGCTCTAAAGTACAACTCATCATCTTCAGGGCTATTGAAAAAAAAAAAAAAGAGAGAGAGAGAGATTACGTATCAAATCCTATCTTTAATAAAGATAAAAAGGAACTTAGGCAATATTTCTCCATTATATTTGCTAATGTAAAAATTTGTGCACTTTAAATTTACCAGTATGTGGAAAAGAGAGTGGAAGAGAGGCATATTTCTCCATTATATTTGTTAAAATAAAAATTTCTGCACTATAAATTTATCAGTATGTGAAAAAGACAGAGGAAGGGAAAATTACATATTTCAATTGTTTGGCATTTTTGTTGCAAGTGTCATATTTAACTATTACATTTTTTAATACAGATATATTTTTCTTGCATAATACAATGTAGGGGCATGTTGGAACATTTTAACTGTTTGCAAAAAACAAACAAGGTCTACAGTAAAAAATAGCTCTCCAGTTTTAATAAAGTGTTTATTATTATTTAAGGAACTTCTCACCAATACTCATATATTTGTATATTCTCAGGAATTACTTAGGTTTCCTGCCTCATATTCTTCCAATATTGTCCACAGGCTTCAAATATACTACAGTGACTCCATCAGTACAAAAAAAAGCAGCACCTATGCAGTTTTTCGTTAACTTTGGGGAACAGGGGGCCAGCTTGATAAATGGAATAGATGCATTAGCCCTCTAATTATTAACAATGCAAAAATTTGCTATTCTAGCATTATTTTCAATGGAAACATTCTCAGGGTGCAACATGAGATGTTCTATCTTTGATCTTGATCTTGGATGTTGCTCCATTCATTGTTTGAAGACTTAGTAAGGTAGGTTTTGTTGCACTATTTCACAATGATAATAGCTAGTAATGCTTTTATTGTACTAAGCACAATGACTCAGGTGGTAAAACTTAAGACTTACATTAAGGTAGTCCTTGATTCAAATCTCTTGGGGCTTGCCATTATGATCTTGGATTTCATGATTTCTCCTGGTGCTTAGGCAAATGCAGAGATAAATATTTCCTTTCCATTTATTTTCTGCTGTCCCATTTAGCCTCAGTTTCTTCCATTGCTTTTGTTACAGGGGTAAAAGTGCCAGACAAGACTAGTTCTGTAGTGTATTAATGGCTTGCACTTTAGAAAAATTTCTAGAATATGGGTGAAGCACGTCTTCTGAGGGATTTGAACTCCTTAAAGGGGAGCTCTGCTGGGATCAGGTGATCTATCTTGAAACATTGTTGAACCCTGTCTATGTCTATAACTCACTGTTCCTGGATCATGACCACCTCATTCCTTCCTTTGTTTCTTCCTTCCTCCTTTGGTGGTGAGGCCACAAACAGGTAGCCCTTGAATATGCTGAAGTACTAAAAATTCTGCTTCTTTCTCTAGCCCACTTTTATTGGTGGTGTTTCATCTTCCAAATATCAAATTGTGATTTGCTGTTTAATTTATGGATCATAATGACAAATTCAAATTTCAATATTTACAATACTGTTATAGATACTCAGACTTTCATTTCCATTTTCCAGCATAAATTCATACTTTTTGATGGTTCATGAAGAAATGTGAGATCCAATGGGAAGATTGCTTAGATTGACAGATATGTTAGTGCATGATTTTTTATGCTGGTATTTTTGGATGGATTCCTGTCTAATGAGAGCAAATATGGCTCTTCTTCCACTATTCTTCTTATAACAGGCCAAATGGGCATGGTGTATCTCATAGTGATTACCATCTCTTTAAATTCACAATACTCTTCTCAAATATGGCAAGTAAAATTAAAGAAGGATGTATTGTGTGTGGGAAGGTGGATAGTGTTTCACAATATCTAATGGAATATAAAATGGTAAAAAAGTGGAAAGATAGTATCTGGGGTAAAAAATGGGACAAACTATAAGGTATAGTGGTAAATAAAATATTGACAAATATGAGGGTAGAGAAAGTAAATGAGAACAGGGAAGTATGGGATAATTGGATGAAAAGCATAAGAAACGAGCTTGAGGGCACAATGGTAGTGAAAAATTATAATTTAATTTAGATATCCTTTACCATACACATAACCATGTGGTTAAGCTAAGGGGAAACATTAGTTTTGATAGTGCAAAATTATTACAGAGTTCATTTCTTTGTTATTGGTTAACTTGTTTTTTGATGAATATAGGGGTATATAGGTAGCCTAGAAATAAGAGAAGTATTAGTTTGTAGAATGTATAGCTAATTGACAAAAATAATTGTTTATGAAAATATTTTTATTACTGTGCCTTTGGTTGGATTGGATCCTGGTCCGATGAATATTCCAATAGGCAGCTGCTGATGAACTGGGAACTGGAGTCTGAGGCATATACATTGCCTATTTAATTATATATAAATTAAAAATATATTTGGTAATTTATGAACTAAGAGTTACATGTAAATTTAATTATAATTTGTTTGAAAAAAAAGCATTAATTTATTCATACCTTTCCCAAAATTGACATTCAAAATTTCATGATACTAATGTTGATATTGAGTTGCTTTGGTGACAGTTATGACACATATTGAATCATTTTTCTGCTTACATACTCAGCAATGACAGATATGACTTTCATGTGCACCACATTATGCATAAACATTGAGGTATCTACCTAGACTTGCCATTAATGTTGTTATTGGGTTTTAGTTAAAAAAAACAGCATATTTTAATATTTTTTCATCACCTTTTGATATGTTTTTCTTTCATGTATTCCAAAGGTTTAGCACTAGTCAATTCTCAAAATGACTCCATTTGGTCCTCACATTGATTGAATTATATTTGGGCATTCATCTATAGCAGCATTCACTGTTGCATTGGGAAATTTGCCCCTGTAGACTCCAAGGATCAGTTGAGACTCTAAATATTAGATGTCCTCTCTTGCAAACCATACCCTCAAGTACTGACCACAGTTCTTAGCCCAAGGCGCTAATCTTGGTACTGCTAGAAGACCAATTTTGAGACTAATAAAATCTGGAACATTTTTTCCAAGTCAAGTCTGGGTGCACCTTGCCTTGTGGACTGGAGATTCAATAGAGTGTGTTTGTAAACTTTGGCTTCTCTGGACTTTCAGGACCCCCCCAAAAGCTTCTTGTAAGTTGAGGTATATGCTATGTCATTTTAATCATGGTAGCTTTCTTCAAAATTAAATCTTTCTTTCAGTAAAAATAGTTTTCCAATGGATGTTGTTAGCATAATGCTATAGCAGCTGTTTACATCTCAACACCCTCTACCATTTCATTCTGCAGTTAAAAACACCCAGTACTCTGACCAAAACCCCTGAGTCCAAAGTCTTATCTAAGTTTTCTTAATGTGAATCTTTTAGATGTGTTTATATTGGGACCATCATTGCTTCTGACTCCACTAAACATGAGCTATCATTGCTTTGACAACAGCTACAGTCCTCAAGAGGTAGGTATCTGGATCTTGAATAGTCATCAAGAGATCAGTCTCAATGAAATGTTGGAGTTTTTTAAGTATCTGAAAAATCTTGCTTGGTGATTTTCTAACCCTAATTTTTCAATTTCATATAATAACTAAAGTAATACACTCTTTTTTGCTGTACCTGAACTTAACAATGATGGTGTCTTGCAGCAAGTGTTACCTGGCAAGTCTACAAATTATAACTAATATATAGTTCTCTTTTTTGACATTAAATTGAGCAAATTTCAGATTTATCCTTAATACTGCAGTATATACAGTCGTATCCATCTGGCACTGATACACTACAAGAGGTTACTCACCAGAGTACAGCCAGCCCTACTAAATCATACTCAGAAGTTAGCAAATAAGCATGGTAGCATTTGCTAGTAGTGCTGATAGCTGAAATGCAGTCCTCAAACATGTGCTCACGACCACATATATCCTGGATTAATTTAGCAATTGTAGGTAGATCATCAGTTACTACTGGTCTCACAATAAGCTCACTGTTCAAGAAATGTACATTAAATTCTGTGTGTTTATATTAAGGAAGAAAGTCTGCATATCCTAATAAAAATAAGTAATGTTTGTTAAAACATAAAAATTAGTTAATATTCTTAGTTACTGTATGGAATGCCTACTCCTACTTTTTTCTTTGTCAGACAATTGATTTAAAGATGATTTGCTACAATAAGGGATGCAAGATTTCACTCGGGAGAAAGAGGATACAGTCATGGTTCTACAGACAATTTATGTACAGAAAAATTTCTAATATATAATGCAATATTGTAACTCAGTGTGAACTATAGTCTATAGAGAGCATTTAATGCTCCTTTCTCTTCTACACTTTTAAGCTCTATCATTACTGCAAAATCTCAGTTTGGTAAAACAGGACACATGGACACATCAGTATGAAAAAATTATGTATTTAAATAATGTAATATATTATCTGATGTAATAAGTTCTACATGTTACAGAACATTACTTTATACTTCTTCATTCACATCAACTTATTTCATACATCCTTCACATTTACACAATTACTCTTGCCATTACAAGTATTTATCATTAGGATTTATTGGTTTGAGTAAATCTGGTTTAGAATGTAAGTAATTATGAAAATATCTACACAAATGAAAATACAATGATAGGTTTTATTTCTTAAAAAAAAGAGCACATTTGTTTTGTCAAAAAAATAAACCTGGACAAAGGAGCCTAGCCTAAAAAGAAAACATGTCTTGGAAAAAGAGGAATGTAGCAAAACTAACTACAATAAAAATAATTTGAAATTGGATTAATTTTTAAGGGTTCTTCTTAGCATTGGTGTTTCAGCCCATGGTAAGCTTTGGCCTGCCATGACCTCTGCTTCCTATATCTCCATTTTATGATTTCACTGATAGAGAGTAATGTTGCACAGATCAGCATGTTGGCACGCTGTTGATCACCTATCACATGACTCCCTAGATTGAAGAATGCCACCTCTCCAACAGGCAGCTTCCAAGTTATCTATCTTGATGAGACTAGGTGGACCCTGTTCTGGATCTTCCTAACTTCAAAAATTCCTAAGCAGGTATCAGGAATCTAACCTGGGCCTCCTGGCCAACAGTTAGCAATGGTAACTACTAGACCAAGGAAGTGGTCTTATGAAAGATCACTTATTTACATATATATGACTTGAATAGCATAGATGTTGTACTTATACCTTCACTCTGTCTTCATTCCTAAAACATTAATGCAAAGAAATACTTTGCATAGATGAAGAGACTTTTAAGATTGATTATTTTGCATAGTAGGTGAAACCAAAAGTAAAAATGATAAGTAAATTATCTCAGAATCTTGTCAAATTCACAAGGAAGTTATAATGAATATTTCTCAGTAACTCATTGCATTAAATTCTCATGTTTATTATGAGAACTAAGAAAAACTTTGTCTAAAATGAACCATCCTCTTTAAACTTAGGATTCTGAGATATAGCCAATGAGGTTCTTAATAATGTTACTTAAAATCACCATTCGTTTCTATTTAAATTTCTTCAAAGTAATTGCAGATATCATTCATAGAAATATATTAAAAATAATTACTGAATGAGTGCTTACCTCAAGATTGAATTTCTGTGACAAATATACAGCTCCTGGTCAAAATCCTGAGTTCTTTTTGGAGTAACTCTCTGCAAATAACCACATTGTATAATTGTTTCAAAGTGTACCAAATATACCAATTGGATTAGAATATGTAACAATTATTAACAGCTTGTTGTGATTCTGTTTGTATTTTGAATAGTGTTTGTTGCAATTTGTCTTTGATAGAAAGCCTTAATGTTTAAAGGGTATTAAATGTGAGATCACAATCTCAGATTTTAAATGCATGCTTGATATCATCTGAATGCAAAATAATTACAGATAACAAATATCATCCTTTGTTGTTCTTCCTTTACAACTTCAAGCTACAAATGTCATATGAAAAACTGATCCTCTGCCATGTAATAAAAGTGAGCAATTTACATGTCAACTTCAGAGGGATTTTAACTGGAATTCAAGAAGCCTAAGGAAAGAGCTATACAGCAGACTATCAAACGAAATAAAGGACATAAGTCAAACAAAAGTAAAATTAAAAGCCATAAATATTATTTAACAGAAAATGTATTTAATAGTTTAGAAGAAGTCATACATAAAACTAAGTAAATTTTTGTATAAATGTTTTACTTATCCTTGTATTATGTAAACAAAGAATTAAATAAAATGAGAATGAGAATCTGAATGTCCAGGACCACAGCAGGTGTAAGAATGGACTGGACGTAGGAGTATTATTATTGTAATATTTATTATTATTATTATTATTATTATTATTATAACTATTATTTCTTCTTCTTCTTCTTTTCCTCTCTCCAATTTGAAGCTGAACCTGCTATATACCTCTTTCTCACCAAATCTTGTATATTGCTCTTTACAAGAACTTGTACTACTAAATTCTTCCATGTTTAGTTAATGGAACCAGTATACAAACAAGCCTTCATTATTGCAAGAAATATGACTTACATGGCAAGGATATACATATTTTCTCATAGCACAAACCATTTCTTTCCTAATATTGAGAAAACATTAAATCATCCACCTTCTATGAATTAGATAACACAACTTTCCTTTCCTTTTTCCATTTTCCAGTATTCCTTCATTATATGGCTCATCATGGCATTGGCTCTATGTATGCTCAAGGTTGACTTGCCACGGCTGGACCCAGTTATTCAGGCCAGCTAGTACCAGATCTTGGATTTCTTACAAAAATATTTTTGTCACTATTAATTAGAATGTTGTTAAAATAATATATTTCTGAACTTTAAGACCATGGTATAATGGTCACAAAATATTTATATTCACCTAACAGTTCACATCATCAGAGGAATAAAACCTGATCTGCTTGATTCTGAATGACTAATTTTTGGTTATCAGCAATAAAAAGTAAGGTGATTTATGAATGGGAAGATGGGAGAAAGGTGGCAAGGTTTTGTTGATATATCTTTGGCTGGATTGTTGATATATTTGGTAAGTGCCAGAAAATGTGCACAATTTAGTTTGAGTTCTTATTCTTGTTTAAATATTTCTATTGCCTCCCTGTGAAGTCTGCTATAGTAATCCTTACTATTGGCAAAGACCTGCTGTTTTATAACATTATTAAATTTGATAACCATAACATACTTTATGGAGATACCAAAGTCACTACTTTTTAAGAATTATTATTGCAGATATCCAGGAAGTCAACTAAATATTTAAATATCCAAATAACATTAATAAAAAGGAAGATGAACTCAAATTAAATCAAGTGCATGAAGCACTTGCCACATGTGTTAACACTCCAACTGGTGATCAAATCAACATAACCTTGGCACCCTCCTCCCATCTTCCCCTTCCTACATCACACCTTCACTTTATACTGCTGACAATGAAGCTTCATGCCAAGAAACCATTATTCAGAGTGAAGCAGACAGAACACTACATTTATTTTATTCCTCTAGTGATGTCCATCACAATGCTTGATGAAATGTTAGATCAACACAAATATTTTATAATCACTAGATCTTGGCTGAAAGCTCGGAAACAGATTATTTTAAAACCAGATCTCTGACTATTAAAACCTATGTACATATTATTACAATATTTTTACCAAGTTAAGTATTGAATTATCATATATTTTCATTAACTGATTTTCAACTTGTATGATGCATGTTGAAGAGCAATTCAATAAGATGTTATATCACAATTTTATGCATATTGCCATCATGCAGTAAGAAACCTATAAATACTATTATAATAAATGAAAAACTTACCACAAAATGTTCAAGGAGAGCAAAGTTTGGTAATTTTGATGGAAATGCAATAATACAATAGTCCAAGTCTGGATAACATGTAAAGGCTCCCATGAGAAAATCAAAGCAATATCTGTGAAAGAGAGGAATTCACCCATGGTCTAATTTTTTTATTTATTTTCATATGTCATATTTCTATGCTTGAATGATTAATAGTTCTTGTATTGCAAAATTCCTGTACCTATCAATTAATTACCTAAAATTTATCGTTAAATGTTAAAAGTTAATTTGCAAGCAATCCATAATAAAAGTATTAGGAAAACTATCTGAAACCAACATAATAATAAAACATACAGACTATAGCAGTAATATTCTGAAGAATGATATATCTCATATGAACTACATACATTGATAAAGAAAATTATCATCTGAGTGGGTATTGAGGTTTTAGTTGATTGTATTTTGTTAGTGTCATTGATATTTAATGGCACACTGTTAAGTAATATCTGTTACATCTTTGGCTATACAATTCACACATACACACATCTATCACCCAGTGTAGAAGTCTGGGTTTATCTTTCTCCTCTTTGTTTCTCTTCTCTCCAGGTGTTTGATGTTTTTTCCATAGATGAATTCAGTAGATTCTTAGATCTTCTATGTAAAATGTTTCCTTGGCAGGTTCATTGGTAATAATTCTTGTTGGTGCTGTTTTCTCTACTCTCACATTTCAGAAAGCAAGATTAGACACCTTTGATTCTTTAAAAATCTCTGAATGTTAAGCAGTTTTTTTTTTGTATCGGGGATTTTCATAGTGAAATACACTATAATATGACAAATTATTGTTACCAAATCCCTCATATTTCACTAATTTTGTTCCACTTACTTGGACATGTTTCAAAGGCGATTGCCTCATTCATGGAGGCAATAAAACATTACCTTCCTCATCCATCAAGGCAATTGCCTTTGAAACATGTCCAAGTAAGTGGAACAAAATTAGTGAAATTTGAGTGATTTCATAACAATAATTTTTCATATTACTCTGAATGTTAGTTTGTCCTAGTTCCAGTTCATAAATGATTATGGGACAAATGGTGATGTTGAAAAGCATCATTGCTGTGGTTTATTTGGGAATTACAATGAGTTAACCAATTTGAACTGTATGTACTCTATAGATGTAAATAAGTAATTTGCCTGATGCACTTTTGTGCATGTTGAATAATTATTAGTTATGTACATATTTATTGATGAATATCTATTAGGGTCTATTTTTACTGTATATAATTATCCTTAGCTGTAGCTTCATACTGACATGTTTCAGTTGTGTATCACACATACTGAACTACAATAAATTGAAATTGAATATAGCTCTGCAGCTAGAAATACATTCTACAGGTATGTAAGGTAGAAGGTCAATTCTTTTGCATAATTATGCATGTATTACAATGAATTGATTGATATAAGTGCACTTTCATCAATTGTGTGAACATTTAATTGTTATGCAGCATAAATATATTTAAAATCTATTAAGTATAAATGCTGTTATGTTTAATGCAGTATTCTTCTGTTTATTTGATTTTATGGATAACCAATCTCATTGTCCTTGCAATATTCATGTACTGCAATGCTTCAAACTCCTAGCTTATGTATTTTTATAGAGCCAAACATTTTGAATAATTAATAACAGGAAATAGTCTGTAATATGCAATATAGCTTTGCTGGAAGTGACATAAGTTTTGATCAGACAACTGGCATTTGCACTTTAAATAACCTCTAACTTTGACATGTAAAGTTATAACATTTTAAACATATAGCATTTATGGGCAATGGCATGATCAAGTGATTGAATGCATGTCTTCTATTCAGGCTGCCCAATATGCAATCCCAGCAACCATAAGTGGAATTTGGTGGATGAAGTAGGAACTGAACAGATTTTCTCCCCTGCCACTCTTCCAAGATTGGTTTATATAATCTTATCCCCTTCTTCATCTTCCTTATTCAGCATAATGTTGGTCTGTCAGTCAGTTGCTTGCTGGCTTGGTTGGTGTTTCTATAAAGGGCATAAAGGAGACTCTGTTATGCCACGCTCCTGTGCAGATGTTTATTCAGGTAGTCATGTCCTGTTAGCAATCTAAAATTTTTCACTGTGGATTTTCTTTTACAATGTAGTAGTTGTAGTTCTACTATCATATGATTTTTCCCAACATTTACCTGTTGTTTTTATACTTTTTCTTCTTTAAGTGTGTTGTATAGTGGTATAATTATTCTTTTGATAGAATGATAGGATAGTGGACCAAATAATTTTGATGTAATTTTGCTACCTTTCTTGACCAGAAAATCAGTTGTTTCATTACCTTCTACTCCACAGTATGCAGATATTGCTTGAAGTAATTGTTGTATAGTTATGTGACATTCAGTGGTATTAATATTTTTTCAGCCTAATTTAGTCTGCCAATTCTTAGTGTGCACATTTTAAGTATTACTGTAATGCTACTGCCTTCTGCTGCCCATGTGGGAAACTCCAATTTAGCCCATTAATGGGTTTGCATTTGAAACCACACATGCATACATACATTTTATTTTAAATTTCATTCATGCAATATTTACCTGTCATCCCAATCTTCTTGCAATGCAAATAATTCCACTTTAAAAGCATTTTCTTCACTGGAACATTGAAAGTTCAAATTTGAATCTGTTGCTTGAGGCTCACATTTTGAAATTCTCTCTAAATTGAATATAAATTGAATAACCTTTAATAGATTCCTTTTATTTGATAATAAGCCAGTTAAAACTATAATTAACTATATATTCAGATACAAAATTTAAAACACTGGAAGATATCTGTGTATTCAATTAAAGAATTTAGATTGTATCAATTAGACTTTATAATTTTACTATTATAACAATAATGAATTTAATATTTAAAATAGTATTCCTCTTGTTGTGCATTTAACAAACTTGCCCAACTGCTTGTAATATTATTTATCATTCAGAAAATTCACAATTTTATTCTAGAGAGGGAGGAGAGTTTTGTTTTAAGTGATACTGTATAAGAAAATTGAAAAAAATTTCTATATTTCTTCGCACACTGCATAAACATATTAACAGGCTTTGAACTAATGTATTAAACATATTCAAACTAACTCCACTTACTTATATAACATTAGGACAACATGTTTTGGAGGCACTGGCTATCATCATTAGCTGTTGACTCAATTTGGTAGCTGAATGCCAAGGTGCTTCTCCAGCCACCAAATGAAGTAGTTGATCAACAGCTAATGATGGGAGTAGGTGCCTCCAAATATGTCCTAGTGATATGTAAGTAAGTGGAGTTAGCGTGAACATGCTTAGTACATTAGTATCCTACCACTCCATTGTCTGCAGCTTCATAAGTGGAATTTATTTAAGTATTAACAGGTACCTATCAAACATTTTTCATGTTGTGAAAGAGATCCCAAATAAAGGACTGAAAACAATAAAAGATTATGCTTATTTTTGACATTGTATTGAATTGAACTGAGTTGAATTTATTGATAGCTATGTTACTTAATCTAATTCATTCATTTTACCATTATAAATTTAAAAGAATTAAATTTGGATTAACACTTAAAAACTATCTACACTAACAAGATGGGTCAGGGTGTTCAACTAAATCCTGAAGGTCCTAACCCCTCCCTCTGTTAACATACAAGAAGAGGTCCATAAGTTTCTGGTCTCGCCGATAAGAATTATTGCCTTCATAAAACCCTTATCTGGTGCCATGCCTTATCTGCTAAGTAAGTAATTGCAATTGTAACTTCTGCTCTGCTGTGTTCAGTTGTTCAGATATAGTTGCATAAAGAAGGTTATGTATAGAAGATTATGACATGTTTAAAATGGAATATCAGCTGTTATTAAGTTCTTCACAAAAGAAAATGTACTCTAAATGAAATTGAACAGCAATTTAATGGTGTATATGGGGAAGCATTCCAATCATATTGTATTGTAAAAGAATGGACCAAACTTTTTCAAATGGGTCAAGAAAGCATTAAAGATGAAGATCATGCAGGTCAGCCCTTGGAGGTGCTCTCTCCTGTAAACATTGCTCTTGTAAAGGAGAATGGAAGACCAGCGGCTCAAAGTTACAGAAATAGCAGCAAGGTTGGGTCTTTCTAAAACAACAGTCCTTCTAATTATTCATGAACATTTAAACATGAATAAGGTTAGTGCAAGATGGGTGCCTAGATTCTTTCCTCAGTCCAAAAGCAGCAATGAGCCATTTGTTGTCTGGCATTTTTAGAGCTCTGCCTTGGCAACGAGAGAGAAGTTTTGCAAACCTACAGGAGATGAAACTATGGTCCTCTACTATGATCCCTTGTCCAAAAGAGAATCAATGGAGTGGCATAAACCTGGCAAAACACTGCCTCTAAAGGCCAAGGGCACTCAGTCAACTAAGAAGATTATGGTCACAATCTTTTGAGACTGTGAAGGAATACTCTTTATTGACTTCAAGGAGAGGAACACCACAGTAAATGGGGAGTACTATGCTGGCCTACTGCACAGACTACGTGCTTCCACCCAAGAGAAAAGGCGAGGAAAGTTGAGTGATGGTGCGTGCCTTCTTCATGATGTGCCTGTGCACACTGTTCTAATTGCAAAAGAAGCTGTAAAGAAATGTGGCTTCAAGGAGATCAAGCATCCACCCTAAGCCCAGATCTAGTTCCTGGTGATTATTTCCTCTTGTCAAAACTCAAGGAGGGCCTTCAAGGAAGGAAATTTAAGTGTAACGAAGAAGTGATATATACTGTTTATGCCCATTTTGCAGACAAGACTTCTGGCTACTATTTGGGGAGGGGGGTGAAATGTTAATTCAAAGATGTGAGAAGTGAATTGCAATAATGTATAACTATATTGAAAAAAGAACTATAGTTTTCGTCTTTAACATACATAGAAAATGGTTAGACTGGAAACTTATGGATTTACCCTTGTAGGTGCTAACTTCTAGGGACCAGAGGGGGCATAGGCCTCTGCCCTTCTTCCAAATTTTTTGCAAAAGGGACTGAGCCCTTCTAATGTTTTCAAAAGGTGACACCATCAACATATATTTAATTTTAGATTGACTATGCTAAATTTAATAAAAGTATATAAATTTGTTTATTAGGAATTCGCTTAAAAGAGGTTCATTCTTCAAGCAGTTCAAGGCAATGGTGCAGTTAACATATGGCAATTCTATCCAACTAGATGGTGGTTCACTTTTCATCATTGTCATTACTTCATTCCAATTATGAGCAACTGACTCAGTTTCTTCAAGGAGAATTGTCAGAAAAAAACTCATAAGATGTAGGTTCTAAAGCAAATGTTTTATCTCTAGTACTCATTTCATTTTTATTTCCATTTATGTGCATTATGCAAGAAACATGGTCACACTGATGCAGTTAACATTGTGCTACAGAAGAAAACACTGAGTTTTCAGGAACCATATTTTATGGTTCAGCATCTGACAGATATCCTCTTGCATATCAAATGCACTTATTTTCTGAAGAAATCATAAAAAGTATCCAATCTCTTCAATTACAAGAATCACAGCTGCCATGTCAAAGCTGCACTGAAAAGAATAGATTCTAGACATGCTCCTCATAGCTTTGCCACCCCTAAAGATATGTATTGCCTAATATTTTTTTAAATAATTAATGTTAAATTTTTAAGTCTTCTGTGTTGCTTCTCATCTATTGGTTAAAATCAAACATTTCATCTCAAATGAATTATATTACAGATATTGTCAATATTTTTAATGACAATGTTGATCCTGATAGGTTGACATTACATCACAACATGATGTTGGACATTTTGGAATAAAAGGTGAATAAATCTGTGGATAACTTTTGCTCAGCTGAAAGTTTCCAAAAAGTGATGTGCACCTGAAATTCTTCTGAAGCTAGCAATGTTGTATGACTGACTTTAGCTGTCCTAACATCACTTGTAAAGCTGAAAGATCATTCTTGAGTCCTAGAAGGCTGAAAAACTACTTTAATATCGTCAGTGGGACAAAGCCGTTTTAATGCAATGCCATATTTAACTATCACCAAAGCATCACCAGTTCTTTGAATGGCAGATATTTGCCAAGATTTTGTTAAAATATGTAATTCTAAAATTGTTTTTTTTTAAAGTTTCTTAAAACGTTTTTATTGATTTGATAATTTTTAGTTACATTCAGATGAGCATTTACAAATTTTGTGTTTGGTTGATATATGGTGTATAACAGACAGTGGTTGGTGCCTATACATGATTATAAATGCTTAATTTTCCCCCCTCAGATTTCCAGTGGAGAGAAGTTTTCCCATTCTTCCTCATGCTGTATGTTTTCTGTCCAAAATATCTACCCTATTTAACATGACAAAAACCATATAAATTTTGCAAAGTATTACTTTCAAATTTCTATTAGTTTCAGAATTTATAATATTCATATCCTTTCATTATAATAGATTTACAATTAACAAACTTTGCATATTTCTTACAATATATACAGAGTCTGACACATTCATTCTCATGGACTATATCATGTTGGTTGTCAACATGGTTAAGAACCCATTAAATGCATCAATAACTAACTTAGAATATGTTTCTGTAATTCTTTTCACTCTCTATCTCTCTTTACTTTTCTTATGCATTTTTTTCTTCTTCCTAAAATTTATCCAATATTTTGCTTCTTTCATACCCTCTAACTTCCAACATTTTAATCACTACAGTATCATCTTTTATTATACCCATTTTGGATCCCAGTAGCTTTTCTTCAGTTTTTTAAATCTTTACACACATCAGTGAAGCATCCCTTTGGTCATTGTAAGAATTAAATTACAGATAATATCTACAGAAAAAGCAGAATAATTAACATACAAATACCATGTTCAGCAAAGTAAATATAGAGTATAGGCTTTAATACTATATGAATAAAAACAAGATTTGGCTCTAGAAAAAAATATCTCTGACTGAAATTTAAAAATGCATAAATAATTTACATTTGTATTTAATATAAGGCATGCAAAGAAATGATATGAGGAAAATATTGAACACATACCTTTCTTGAAAATTTCCTGGATGGAAGACAAATACTGACCAACTTCAATATTTTCAGTTGATTTATCATTTTCAACAGAGCTTGATTCTCCATCTGGTTTCATTTCATTATTATAAAGTGTATTTATGGCCTGTTTGGATGATTCATCACTAAAAATATCTGTGTCTTCTTTCTCCTCATTCTCTTGTTCAGCTTCCTCCACTTCTCCCTCCTGTTCTTCTTTCTTTTCATTTTCTTCTTCACTTTCCTTTTTCTTTTTGTTTCCCTTTTCAGAAATAGCTCTATGAAAAATATAAATTTCATTAAATATTACATTTTGAAATGGCAAATAAACATTTCAAATCGCAAACAAAATAAATGAATAGAAAATGAAAGCAAGAACCACAAAGTTATATTTTTAACATTCATTTTATACTGCATTGCTTCATCTCAAATACTTTTCTTGTATTTTATGACTTCCAACTTTATTTTAAATATTTTGTATTCTCAAAATACAAATACAACTACCACCACCATTACCATCAACTGTGCCTATATAAGAGTGTATATACAACTTTAATAAACATCTTTTTGGGTAAAAATGTTACTTCCATTGTATTAGACCAATAAGCACCATTCTGAAAGCTGCAAATAGGAATCTGGAAGGCATTGCTTTTATTAATTATTTATTTTAGTGGTCAGCATCTTGATACTACCTTCACCATCCCCACAATCACCACCACTACCAATAATATAGATTACTCTGAAATAATAAGGGGAGGTAAGAGTTTGGCTTGAAGATTTGTTTTGGTATTATAGCTCATTTTGGTTTTAGTGAGCGTATTTTGCAATTTTGTGCACCTTGCAGTAGAACCTGTGTAGGAATTAATCCATAAACCAAGTAGTTTTTGTATTGATGCTATTTTATTAAAGTTTTTCTAAATCAATGTTATGACAATGGTAGATTCCTGAGAAAAATTATAAGCATGAAATTAATCTGATTTAGATAGTGCATTTAAAATCATGATGCAATTATGGTGATATTGACATTTGCTCTGGTAATAATTATGATAAAGTACTTCTCTTTTCCATTGTTGCATTGTTTCCTAACCAAAAACTTTCTTTCATTTTTTAAAATATTCTCTTTATCACAATGGTAATGAGCTCTTTTATTGAAAATTAATTGCTATTATGTAAATGGAAAGAAGATTTTGTAAATGTATCATGAAGCTGATGAATAAAGTGGGACATTTGTTTCAAACAGTTTCATTTAAAATATTGTTTACACAAACTTCAGTTAGTTAAGCAACAATTCTCATAGCTCAGACTTTGGTTTTCTATCTATTAGTTGTTCTGAAGACCCTTGGGAGGAGCTGATCCTGGAGTGAAATGGTAGCAATATATCCACTTGCTGAGTGGATATATCACATGGTAATGAACTCTTTTATTGCATACCTACATGAAAGTGGAAATGGAAGGATAAGAGCCTTATTTATGATTATTACAGTAAGCATAATCTTATCCAATATTATATGCCTCCTCCTCTTCCCTAATACTATCCCATTATCATTTTGTTCCTTATCATCAACAGTATTTATGGACTGGCATCTCACATTTCGTAAAGACTGGGCAGAAAAATTGTATTATATGACAATGCAAAATTTTACCTCAATAATGCAGTTTCTTCATGAATGAATGAGTGCATGATTGAATTTTATTTCAGCAAATAACATTATAATTAAATTTACATTTTTTTCACCCTACCTTTATAACTAGTTTCATAACTTCATAATTTATTATCAATTAAAATTATACATTTTCAATAAAGTATCATTTAGTTTTGCTTATTTAACTGATTACTGAACCCTAGTCTTCAGTTCATCAGCAGTTTTCTACAGGAATATCTGGAAGACTTGGGTTCAACTATTCTATCAGTTTCTTCATACCTTTTGTGATATTTACTTAAACCATGAAAAGGGCCAAGCTCAAATCCCTCGTTAAGTAGAGCATAATCTATGTTCTTGCTTAAACACATTATTCCAATTGCTTTATTATTGTGCTGAAAAAAGAGGGTTGATTAATGTAATGAATTGAACAATATTCATAAGTAATATAATATTTATTTAAGTAGTTCGTGAAAAATAGCATAATACAACAAATTATTAATGAGGAAATCACTCAAATTTCACTAGTTTTGTTCCACTGACTTGGACATGTTTCAAAGACTGTTGCCTTCATCATCAACGTGGTTCCCCTCTCTTGAGTGATTTCCTCATAAATAATTTATTATAATATTTGTTAATTTCTTCTTCAATTTCATAAATTGGTTAAATATTCAGAAATTTCAGCTGAGAATGGTTTTGCTCTAGGAACTGCAGTTCAAAAAAATGTCCACAATTTTATTGGAGCTGTATGGTGTTGCTGAAACAAATATTTAGTGACAAGCAGAAGGGTTGAACTCAAAATAACATTATGTGCAGCAATCAGTTTTGATGATTGCATTACGTTTAGATGAATGATTCTTTGCACTGAAATCTTTAAATTTTCCCTAGAAAAAGCATGGAAATCATAAATATTTTTGTGCAAAAGGTAAGAACTGTGTACATTCAATGCTGATTGAATGATCTTGGTGCAATGCAAATAAGGAATAGATGGATGTCCATAAATGTAACCTTCTTGGAGCCATCAGTTGTGCAGTCATTTTCCCTTTGAAGGCCATAGCCAATCTGGTCAATTCATTTAAATCCAATCCAAGATTACCATCACCAATCTCATTGGCTGGCTTAAAATTTTGATATACTTATTTTTGTAACAGCCTATAGGAGAAAATGCAAGCCCTTGTAAAATGAAATATATGACCTTCAATACCTATATAAAAGTTTCTGGCTTTCATAATTATGATATTTATTTGAAAATGACACTGTCAATTCTTGTCTGTAGTGATGTTCTGAGGGTTGAAATGGCAATGGCTCCATGATATATGTTAGACAGGGTAATGGTATATCTGGAACAGTATAGTGTTAATGACTATCATTTGAAGTTCAATAGTGAGAGTGAGTGACAATTTCACTTCTAAAGGAATTATATGCTTCCTGGTTCTCCACACCTAAAGAAAAGGGGTTTATTATTTACTAAAGTGTGATTCTGACAACACAAACACTAATGCTAATTCAATTAAAACTGAATACAGGAATCCATACAGTGAAACTATCATAAAATCTGATTTAGACTAAAAGTAGACTACTTAAAAGTCATGTCAACACATTAAAACTCTTTTGATGTTCCACTTTTTAAAAACTTATTTAAAAGTGCAACATCAAGAGAGTTTTAATGTATTGGCATGACTTTCAAGTAGTTTACTTGTAGTCTAAACCAGACTAATGCTAATGTTTCTGATCATGAAAATATTGGTAATATTGATGATGACATAAGTTATTACTTTGCAGAACAGAGAAAGGGATCGCAAACAGTGAGTATGTGGTATGATAATGGGCTTGCATACTAAATGTACAGCAAAACACAAATGCTGTAAAAAAAATTAAATAAATACCCATTTTAAAGACATATATAAATTATATGAGCAGTGTTCAATTAGCTGAAAGTATTTTCTATATTTTATTAGGTATAGTTTGTTTATTATATCACACTATTAATATTAGACAAAATATTAACATTAATGTTAACAGTTATTGCACATATATGTAATTATGAGGGGTTTTGAGAAGTAACTTGGTTTGATATTAAAGAAAATAAGTTTAGTTTTGCAGATACTCATTTTTATAGCTACACTACCCCTCAAAGTTCAACACACTTGCTCCAACATTTCTTAAGGTTTATAATTCCCTTGTGGAAGTGATTTTCTTCAAAGATCTCAAAATATTTGTTTACCTATTGTATGACTTCTTCATTTTACTTAAATTTGTTTCCAGAGAGGAAAATTTTGAATTTCAGTTGAATACAGATGTAATACAAGGGAGCAAGATCAGTGAATAGTATAGATGCAAAAGCATTTGAAGCAGTAATCAATGGCTTCAATCTCCATCCCAATATTATCAATATTATCATAATCAATGTGCTATAAATATTATTATAATCAATCTATATAACTTGCATTTAGTCATGTATACATTTAGGTCACTGTACTTATTTCATGTATACTGAACAGTAAAATTTGTTGCCAGAACCTTAAGGGTAAGTAAACAAGGAATATAAACAATGTATAAAGTTTTTTTCACACTAACTCCATTCACTTACAAAATTCACTTACAAAACTGTATACATTGTTTATATATATACCACTCCATTGTCAACAGCTTCGTAAGTACACTTATTTGAGAAACAAGGAATGTTATGGTTTGGTTGGACAAAAGAACTATAAGAACCTATGTCTCTTTTATGTATGTTTGTGTAAGAAGTCTTGAATAACAAGGGTTTTCTGTTAGGCCTTGAGGAAGAATAGAGTAAGGAAAAGTCGGAAAGTTTCCTTTTATGTGAAAGGACCAGAAGGTTAGTCTTTGTCATATTAGAGGACTAATAAAAACTTTCTGATATAACACAGTATGAGTTGAATAATATGCATATGGAACGACATAATGGGATCTCAGGAATAAACAGAGCAAATAAAGATTTAAGATCACATCCATCTGGGTATTCAGGAAGATTATTTGTATTAGTAGGAGCCAATAGAGAGCCATGTAGAAGAAGAAAAAGTTTCTCAACCAGACAACTGTATAGTTCATAAAAGAGGGATTTCAAAGTCCCAGGGCATTCAGTGAGCAGTAGGCAAGATGATAGGTAATATTGAATCACCATTGAGCATTCAGCATTAAGCATTAAGCATTAAGATTGTTGAGGCTAACAGTATAGTACAAGAAAGCCAGATAGTTATGCAACAAGAACAAGAAGACATTACAGTGCACTTATACTTTTGGATAGTAACATTGTAGTGGGATAGTTAAAATCACATAATGACACAGCACGAGATATTAGAAAAATGACAAATTGTAACCAGAGTAAATTTCTACTGCATATATATCTCAGTTAAACTTTAGTGATATTGACTCAGTAATAAATTTATGGAAGAATCAGTATATTCTTTGTATGACGAGACTTTGACATAGAAACAGTGTACCTTCAGCAGCACTTTAAGGAATAAGTGCACCATATAATAAGGAGAGAATAAGTGAATTGCACAATTGAATTGCACATAGGGCGTATATAAAAGGACTTTATAATAGATAGTTCAACTTAGAGTGCAAGAGTGATATAAGAAATGCTCAACAACCTTAAGACTTAAAGGCAACCTAAGAAAGCAAAAAGTATATAGGAGTCAATAAATCTTGTTATATTCAACTTCACAAATTTGTTCATCTTCTGCTTGATATCTGGCCCTTTCCCTCTGACAAAAAGTGTCACAAAACTTCAGTAATCTACTGAGGCAAAAGCGATATTTCAAGGTGCAGCAGTGGGAGGAGAAGAAGTGGACACCATCAACACTCATCACTAATACAATTAATTACCAATTCTTCTAATTAATCCATCAACCCACATTAATCATAATCAACATAAATCATAAATCCTATTTCCCCCACCACTCCTACACACTATTATCACACATTTCAAATAGCAGTTTGGTGAATTTACCCTAGTGATGTGACTTGAATGCACTTGCACATGGTCATGATGGTCCTTTAGGTCATTCCTGGAGGTTTTTCCATGCTTGTTGTCTTCATTCTCTCCAAAAGTAAAGTATAATATTCTCCAGTAAAGGCTTTCCACTTTTCCAAGTAGTCAATCAAAAGAATTCCTTTTGCATTTTATAAAACTGAAGTCATCACTTTTCCTGTGTATGGAATGCATTTTGCTTATTTCAGAGCTGGTCCATCTCTTGCAGTCCACCTTTTAAACGGCTGTTTTGTTTTCAGTGTATAGAAATGAATCCAGATTTTGTTCATAGCCATAAAACATTGTAAAAGTTTTGGCTGGATTCTTCTTAAACATTTTCAAACAGATGGCTGATGTTTGCATGTGATTTTGCTTTTGCCCTTGAGTAACAAATGCAGCACCCATTTTACACAAATTTTTTATGTGTAATTTATTATGCAAAATAAAACTCTGTCCAGATGCCTGTGGTTTCTGCTAACTTGGCAACTTTCACTAGTCTGTCAGCCAAGATAATATATATGATGATATGATATGATGATATGATGATTTCTGGTCTCATAGCTGATTTTGGAACTCCAGAACATGGTGCATCTTTGATGCTTGTTCTGCCTCATTGAACTCATTTATCGAAAGTTGAATGATTTCATTGGAAGGGCCTACATCACATCATCATTAAATTTTAACATACTGTTTTCTGATTTTTTCAGCTATACTTCCACATAAATTTAATTGAATAGAAAGATTTCATGATCATCTATATCAAAAGCTTTTTGTTTTAGATCTATAAACAATCCTAAAACATGCCTTTTAATATCTTTAGATTGAAGGATGTTATCAATGAAGAAGAACAATGCATCAATGGTGCTTTTCCTTCTCTGAAAGTCATACTGTGATTGTAAGAGAATCTGATATGATTCTAAGAAGACATTAATTGATTTAACATAACCGTTTCAAATATTTTTGAAAATGTGGAGAGCAAAGATATAGTTCTAGTTATGTATATTTCTCCTGTCATCCTTTTTGAAATTGGCTGTACCCTAGTTATTTTCAAATATCTGGAAATACTCCTATTTACTAGTGATGAGTTTACATATGTCTAGCAAAACCTCAGCAATAGAATCAGAACAACAAATTTGTTATGAAAAATCTGGATTATAGTCAATTTATGAGATTTTAATTTTTAGGCTTTTTATTATATTATTAATATTATGTATACATAGAAGTTTAAGAAATATTTTATCCCTTTCTCATTTACTATAGGATTATATTGATGAGGTTATATAAAATTTTATGGGATAAAAATTATGTTAGCCTTGCTTATTCTATTCCAAGAAAGTGAAGAATATCAACTAAACTTCTAATGGAAAATTTTATAAAGAAATTCTAAGTAACCACATCTTTGTAAAGAATATGAAGATTAATGATTAACTAGCAACTTATATAAATTAGATGATATCAGTATATTTGATACATCACAAATCTATCGATGGCAATAAAATAACTATTGTTGTTGTTGTTGTTGTCGTTATCATCATCATCATCATCATCATCATTGTTGTTATTGTTATTATTATTATTATTATTATTATTATTATTATTATTATTATTATTAAAAACAAAAATACTTCAGCTGTTAGCATTTGTCTTTCATAGTCAGGATAGGCAACCATCTCTGCAATGTGGTAGTCTCCATAGTACTCTCTCAGTTCTGCAGTCTGCTCATTCAATATTGCTACTAAATCATCATTATCTTCTTCTCTGTATATTAACATAAAAGAAAATTTGGATTAGACAAACTAACAGAGATATTTATGTGATATTATTATATTAGAACATTGAATCATAAATCATATCTGAACTGGATGTATAAACTTAAAATTTAACCTGATAATCACCACAATATGAGGATTATTATTTAATTTTCAGTATTTGAATAAACTATGAGAGATATAAATTTTCTATTCGAATCACTGGAAACCGCATGTATTGATTAGATGAATGAATGACTTTTTATTTTATCAAACCATTACAGTCAAATTATAGTATTAAAACTACTCTCAAAATTTATCAATATTGAAACTAGGATTCTCCCATACTTTAACCACCTGATTGTGTGTATGGCAAAGAACTCCTAACATAGAAAACCATTTTCACCACTGTGTGTGCCCTCCTGCTCCTTGCTTATACTTCTCCTCAACTTGTCTCTTATTTTGTTTATGAATTCCCCTATATTATAGATTTTTTCTACCCTGGAATCTGCTAATATTTTTATTGCCACCAAATCTTATTGTAAATTGTCCCATTTTCCATCCAAAAAACTATTCTGCCACTGTTTTACCATTTCACATTCAATTAAGCAATGAAACTCATTATTCACTTTTCCATACTCCTTGGTTAATATTTATTCTTAATCCTTTTAAAAATATTACACCTGTTTGCATCCATGCCAGGCCCATTCTTCCAAATTGATCCCAATTATCTATATATTTTTCCTGCTCCTAATTTTTTTTTTACTATTTTATATAAATCTAAAGAACTTTTATCCTCTAAGCTAGCCCAAATCTCTTACTTATCTATATCTTCTGCTCTCTCTCACTTCTTGATTAGTTAGATAGTGGAAGTTGATGCACACCATCCATTGTTCCATTGTCTTAAGTTTGCCAACAGCATTTCCATGAGATGATGTTTTTATTAATGTGACCAGTGACAACAAGAATGCTTGGAAAAGTTACAGAGGGCTTTACCAGACAAATTTATAATTCAAGGCATACTAACTGTGGTATCATATGTTTATAAAGTAATAATAATGATTAAAGAAGATACAAATGTGCCACTCTAAATAAATATCCTTTTAATTATATCACCAGAAGAGTGCAAGACTGTCATAGGGTATACTTGAACAAAAAAGTAAATAATACAGATCCTTACATTACTGGAAGATTGTTTTTTAACAACTACCACAAGAGTTAAAGAATTCAAATGGTAAAAATAGCAAAAATTGTATAGATGAAAGAATAAATGCTTGGCAATTTGAATAATTTTTTTTATACATTCAGTTGAAGACATAACTTTTCAGGTAAATTCTTGTACAGACACAGCAATGAGTTTCATAAATGATGTGCAACAAGTGAATGATAACGAATGTTTTGTACTTATAGAGCTTACATGTAGGAAAGTTGATCAAGTGACCGAAAAGCTTAAAAGCTCAAAAAGTAGGGATATCTATGACATTTCAAATAATGTCATTAAAGAAATAATACAATTTTGCAAATTTTATAAATTTTGGAAAAACACCTTCATTGAAACATCTATTGATACAAAAGGTTAATGGAACTACAATATATTGTTATTCTTCATCCATAGACTTTAAGCCTCTTTCTCCTTTTCTCTTTTGACAAAGCCTATTGTAATTATTATAATTACCAAATGGTGAATAAACTATTATTATTATTATTATTATTATTATTATTATTATTATTATTATAATTATAATAATATTGAATATTTCTTTTTGCTATTACGTTACTGAATGATTTACTGCCTACTTCTTCATTGCAGTGTTTTCCCAATTATATTTGACTGAGAGAAAATGAATTAAAACCTACTTATTATGTTTTGTAAGATACTTTTAAATATTCCGAAAAATTCTGTAAACTTTGGGGCATTAATATTAATATAGAGTTGGTTTGATGAGTCTCTTCACTAATTTTATTACTTCGCTATTAATAGCTTCAAGAATTAAAATTCATATTAGGGCATTACTTTAAATGAGAAAGGTTTGGCAATGCAACAAGTATTAAAATTATTGGATATCATTGTATGATTAGTTGAACTACACACTCTTAAAGCTTCACTTACTTTTTATAAATGTATGGAACCGGTTTCGAGAACATTTTGTTCCCATCTTCAGCCATGCTAAGGTTCAACTTAAGTTGAAGATGGGAACAAAATGTTCTCGAAACCGGTTCCATACATTTATAAAAAGTAAGTGAAGCTTTAAGAGTGTGTAGTTCAACTAATCATACAATGATATCCATTAATATGATTGGCTTCACTGTGTTTAAGTTCCAATTTTACATTAAAGTATTAAAATATTGATTTGGGTTTTCCAGTTGAACAAGAACATATTTTAATGAAATATTAAGGGAAAAAAGTGCATTAAAAGCTGGGTTAAAATGTAAGGGATCAATTGTAAAAGAATGAGATGAGTGATGTATGGATAGAGAGGGAATGCCTAAGGGATTTTGGATGTAAATCAGATTAAGGTGTGAACATATGGATAGACAGATTATACAAGGGGCAATAAAGGCGAAAATTTGATTCTTTTTCTATAAGGAAATGAGAAAGATATGTTGAGAAATGCAATGAAGAGGAAAGAAAGGGCTCAGATTTGGATGTTGGAAATTGAGAGAATTCAGAAATAATTGTGAACAGCGTACATGCCCCACTGTAAGAAGCATTCATATATTGCTTGAATGTCCAGGAACTAATGGATGGAGAAAGGAAATTATTAAAGAAGAATGGCTTAGAATAAGAAAAGCAGTAGAATATATCAATATTTTTGAGGGTGATGACCATATTAGAATATTATGTGAATTATTGTTTAAAGTCAAAATAAAATAGATGCATACAGTAGAAAAAAATAATAATAAAAAAAAAAAGGGAAGGGCTGAAATCAAATACTAGCATATTAAATTATAAAACATAATATTTTTGTTATATTAATAATAAGTTCTTTTGTATGTATTCCTTTGATTTTTGTGTTAATTGATTTGTTGGGATATGCTATGGCAATAATGACTAGGGTCCCAATCTTTAGATATCCATAGCTTTGTAATCTACTTAGCTTTCAATAAAGCATTTTCCATTACCAATGATATTTAAAACATAATCTTGAAACTAAGTATCCATTATCATTTTGCTAGATATATGAAAGAATTTATAATTATATTTAAATAACTTAATTATCAATGCATTACAGCAATTAGGAAAATTCAGTTATAGATATTACTTAGTTCTGCGGAGTTTGAGCCTTGGTACATAATGCTGCCTCATGCATATGAGAAGTGTTTGAACCCTGTTAAAATCAGTTTCCTCCAGCGGCAGTATACGAGTAAAGTGCTCCTCAAATATATCCACTGTTGACAAAATGTTGAATGGATTAAACAAATTTGATTTAATCTTTAAAATGTTTTGTAAAATTATTATTTATTAAACAGTAAATACTGTAATATAAATATGCAGATACCTTGTAGTATGTTTCTCTAAGGCAGCACTGATATTAAATAGTTACTGTACCTGGTCATTTAAATATTTTGGTGATTTTGGTACCAATGAAGGCACACAAATTATCTAAAGCTTTAATTGATTATCAAAAAATGAATAATGTAATTTGTATCATTTAGTGCTCAAAGAATTTAATTTCAGCAGGTCTACTATTTAATGAATTTTACAATATATTTTGATCTTTACTGAAATATAGCTTAATATTTAGAGGTGCTTTACATAAGAATTTACAATCTTTTTTTTATAACAATTTTTTTAAAATTTTGTTGGGACCAACACAGTGAAGCTAAATAAAATATAATTGATTATCCAATACTGTCATCTCATGCACTCTAGTGCTTCACCTACTTTTAAAATATAGTAGGACCAGTTTCGAAGAGAATTCTCTCCATCTTCAACTGACTTGATGACTGGTTAGAGGAACTATCTTCTAAGAGGACTTGCGGCTCCGTCCTAGCGGTACTTTTATGAACTGAAAATTTGTATTGCATTCTCCAAAAATGTCAAAGTTCATAAGATGATCTTTGTGTTTGTAAATATAAATCCTCTCCATATATCTAGCTCTGTACATCCAAGTGCTTCTTTAAGCAACTTTATTTCTTTTTTTATATCATGCTTATCTATCCAAAAGTGGTGCACTACTGCAGACCTATCTATTTGTTTGTACTTAACGTTATTGAGATATTCTTTTAAACGTGTTCCCCAATTTCTTTTAGTTCTTCCAATGTATATCTTATCACATTCTTTGCATGATATTTCATAGATGCCTGACTTTTTTTCTTTTGAGATATTATTAAAAGTGTTGTCCCCTAGAACATTTTTTAGAGTTTATCTGTTGACAGTGCCAATATGATGTTAAAATCCTTAAACATTTTTTGAAATTTATTCATAACTACTGGATGATAGGTAAATTTTTTTAAAAACCCGTCTATAATTTCTGGTTAAAAATGTGGTGTGTTCTTGATCAATTTTTTCTTTAGGAATTTATTAAACTTTTATAGGGAATAATATAGTAATAATATAGTAATAATGGACAAAAAGGATTACATTGGTGAAATGTTAGAGATGTTAAACAAAGAAGAATTTATCCATGTTAATTTAATCCACTGACAGAATGCACTAAAATAGTGAATAAAGCTATACAGAACTGCACAATCATACCAGACATAGTTAAATGTAGTTTAAAATGAAACAACCCTAATATTGCCAAAATTTATGGATTGCCAAAAATACATTAACCTGGGATAGGGGCGAGACCCATCATTAATAATATAAATACACCTGGATTTTTTCTAGCAAAATGGCTTACAGCTCTACCAAAGTATGAAAGTATGAGCATAAAGAACTCACTTCAGTTTATAGAAAAACTTAAAGATTTTAAAGTTTTACCATCTGATATTTTAGTATCTTTTGATCATCAGCATATCAACTGACAATCTTTTATTGTTGTTGAATGAGTGGCTAAAGGAAATAGGATTAAAGAACCATATAGGAAGGAATATATCCACCTTACTAACATTTGTATTGACCAGTATATATTTTTTTTATTGATTTATTTATGGACGCTCTTTAACATCTCAGGTCATCAGCATCCCATTCAACTCAGGGCGTGAAATGGCGGAAAAAGTTTGCTCAGAGGCCTCTCTTTCAGGCTTGAGGTTCTTTTTCATGCCGTAAATGTACGACTTGGAACCCACGGCTTTACTTCCCTTCCAAAGGAAGCCATACTTAGGATTTTTACGCCTAAAAAAATCCATTGGTTCTGGCCGGGTTTGAACCCACGATCTTGGGTGTAGGAGGTATGGTAACCACTACACCACCAGGACCGACATTGACCAGTCTTATTTTAGTTTTACAGCTGATTTCTATAAACAGCAAACAGGACTGGCAATGAGGAATCCTTTGTCCCCCTTTCTGGCAGATTTATTTATGAGCAATATAGAAACTCATATAGTTTCTGCCTTTCCACACTATTTTAAATGCTGGTACAAATATGTTGATGTATTAATATAGTGAATAAGAAATTGGTTGAAGATGCATTAAAGCTCATTAATATGCCAGAGAGGAATATATCCTTCACACTTAAAATAGAGACAGAAGGAATGCTGCTCTTTTTGGATGTGAAAATTAAAAAGAATCATGAGAATTTGGAATTTGGAATATATATGAAGAATACTCACATGAACAACTATATTAAATCTAATGGTTTTAACCCTATTACTCACAAATATGCAATTTTTAATAGCTTAATATATAGGCTGGTGAATTTACCAATTAGTAAGGAGGAGTACAAATTGGAATATGAAAAAATTCAGGAGATTGGTGAAATAAATGATTTTAATACAAATTTAGTACATAAAAAGCTTAATAAATTCCTAAAGAAAAAATTGATCAAGAACACTACCACATTATTGACCGAAAAAGATAGACTGGTTTTTAAAAAATTTACCTATCATTCAGTAGTTATGAATAAATTTCAAAAAAATTTTTAAGGATTTTAACATCATATTGGCACTGTCAACAGATACACTCTAAAAAATGTTCTAGGGGACAACACATAAAATAATATCCCAAAAGAAAAAAAGTCAGGCATCTATGAAATATTATGCAAAGAATGTGATAAGATATACATTGGAAGAACTAAAAGAAATTGGGAACACGTTTAAAAGAACATCTCTGTAACGTTAAGTACAAACAAATAGATAGGTCTGCAGTGGTGCACAACTTTTGGATAGATAAGCATGATATAAAAAAGGAAATAAAGTTGCTTAAAGAAGCACATGGTTGTACAGAGTTAGATATACAGGAGAGGATTTACATTTACAAACACAAAGGTCATCTTATGAGCTTTGACATTTTTGGAGAAAGCAACACAAATTTTCAGTTCATAAAAGTACCACTAGGATGGAACTGCAAGTCCTCTTAGAAGATAGTTTCTCTAACGATCGTCAAGTCAGTTGAGGATGGAGATGATTCTCTTCGAAACTGGTCCCACTGTATTTAAAAGTAAGTGAAACACTAGAGTGTATGTATGAGGCAACAGTATTGGAAAATCATTTATATTATCATTAAAATTTAAAAAAAGAGGCATTTGAAGAATATATAACCTTCCAACCATAATCACCATACAAAATGCTCATTCTCTTTCATCATGACGCATTTTAAAAGTAGTTACTTTCTAATAGCACACTAATAAAACCATATATGTTAGAACATAGATACGTTGCTAGGTAACAAGATTCTACAAATTACTATTTAATGGGCAGTAATATTTTTCCTGAACATGCTTAAGTCAATTTTAACTTATTTTTGGGCAAGTTTTCATTAATAGTATCTAGTTTATTATATTTTTTTACCCCAAAATTCACTAATTGCTTTGAGGAGCTCTCTAAGTTATCTCTAATGGGAAACATTCTTTCTATATTGAAATTTCTTCTTTCTATTATTTTATCAGTAGAGTATTTTCTGCTCATGCTCATGAGTAAGCTTCTTAAGCACTTACACAACAAGCTAGGTATACTCAAATACAAGCTATGGCAGGTAAACAAGAACTGATGAGTGACAGGCATAAGAGAAAAGGGTCATTTCCTCCACACCTGTTGTTTACAGTCCATTACCAATATAACTTAATTATTTTTCACTCTTATTTTAGTGCTTATAAATTCTGGTCTAATCATGAGTTTTGATTATTAACTAATCTGATACTACACAAGAAAATGTGCATTTTTCAATCTCAGAATTCATTTTGACAACTGCAATAACATCCAGTAACTGCAGTTCAACTGTTTTATTATTTAAAATGTGAATCTTTTTAGATCTATGATTAAATAAAATCTATAGAATTAGAGATAAATATATTACTAAGTCAAAAGTAACCTTTGTTACCTGTTTTTGCACCGGGGGGAACCACAAGTAAGATGTACTGTAGATAAAAGCAATTAATAAAGATGGACTGCAGCAGCAAACCAAGAAACTCATTGGAGTATTTATGATCCCATACAAGAAGATGAATGAATAATGTATTTCTTACAGTCACAGCAGTAACTCTGTGAATGGAAATATTATTATTCATATTATAAATTATATAAGCTACTTTGAAATGAATAAAAAGAAGAAGAAAAAGAGCGTAGGCCTATATCCTGATCTTTTGATATTTGACAAACACATAAATTGGTAAATCAATCATAATGCATACAACAAAAATGATAAATAAAGAAATATACATAATTATAGAATTAAGAAGAATAATAGACAATAACATATTAAAGCAAATGTACCATATATTCACATATAAACTATAGGATAACATTATGGAGAAATATCACACATCATGGAAAGTGCTGAAAATATTTAGATTACAAAAATTGCTACTAGGATATAGGAAAATAGAAAAAAACAATAAGGAAAAAACCTCATACTTATTTAAAAAATGGAATCTTCTAACTGTCCCATACTTTAGCATTTATATTATGATATGAAGGCATAAAATATATTATTTGTATGAATGATAAATCAACAAAAATTATAACATAAATTCATACATTTTAAGAAACAATATAGATTGTTTAAATGTAACACTCAGAGGAATGCTGAATAATTCATTAGATAGTATGGGGAAACAATGTTACAATAAATTTCTTGAAGAAATTAAGTCAATGAATAAAATTAAAAAAAAAATTAAAAGAAAGTGAAGAAACATCACAAAGATGTTTCATTGTAAAATACATTTTGCATAATCAAGGTGTTTAAATGTAAAAATAAAGTATAGGTAGGCTGGGTAAATTTAATAGGACAATCAAAATAAGATTAACAAAAGTTTCACTGTGTGGATTCCGACATTCCGAAAACATATTAGTAGGACAAGTTTATTCTTCAATATACTATGCATAGGCTTGATGTATCTTTCTTGCTTTTATTAATGTAAGATAATGGGTCTGAAAATTATCATTTTATAAATAAATATATAATTAAGATCATTGTATGATTGAATTGAACTACACATTTTCATACATGCTTCACAAACCCATTGTTTTGATCCTCAACTATCCATTGATTGCTGGATAATTCGCTATGCTATGGGGATGTGTACTCTGCTCTGGTGGATGAACTTAAAAATTATGTTTAGGTTTTCAACTGTCTCTGTATTTACATTTGTAAATTTCATTACACTGTCTCTGTATTAATATTATAAATGCAAATACAGAGACAGTGAACTTTGACACTTCCAGGGATGAAAACATATACTTTAAGTTCATCACATCTCCACCAAAAAAGAATACACATCCCCATAGCATAATGAATTATCCAGCAGTTGAAGGGTAGCTGAGGTTGCGAACAATGGGTTCATGAAACATGTACTACATATAAACAAGTAAGTGGAGCCAATAGGAGTGTGTAGTTTGACTCAATCATACAATGATCTTAATTATATGATTAGCTTCATGGTACAAGTTTCAATTAGCATTTCTAGTAAATAAATATATATTTAGGGCTTCCAGAATATGTTCTTACTGCTGGCATGGGGCTTGTGTCTCAGCCATGGTTGTCTCTTTTTCCCACTCATGATAGTTTGCCTGCCTATCTGTCCTTGAGCTCATTATTTTACATTCATGCAAAGACTATGGAGCAACATGTTTTTTCCTGAAAATATTATTTTAAATGCAAATCAACTCCATTGCATTCTTAAGGAATTTTTAAACTTCCCTGGGCAATTGTCTCCTACTTCCCTGGGCAATTGTCTCCTTCCAGAACTGAAATTTAATCTTGTGCATAAATTTGGTACTACTGGTTCAATGCGAAACAAGAAAGAAAAAAAATATACAGTTTTAACAGAAGACAAATTATATGAAATTGATGCAAATCTTGAATGTTTGCTAACACATTCACTACCAAAATTAGCACAAGTTATCATTTCAGTGTTTTCTGCACGTACAGCAATAAGATTAAGACTCAAGCCTTACAAATGCACACATGTCCATTGTTCACAACAATGTGTGTATCATTGTGAGTGGTTTCTTTCATCAGTGACTAAAGGTTAATTGATCCACAGCTTGTATTCTTTTCAAACAAGGTGTGGTTCTACTAAAATGGTTATGTTGGAGTCCAGGCATGGCCAGCTGTGGCATATCCACAAAACTCCATGTGAGCAGTAAAATATGAGACACAAAACTCCATGTGAGCAGTAAGGACATATTCTGTAAGCCATGTATACATATAAATGATGTAGATGTACATATGTAGTACTATATATCTCTGTAGTATTACAAAATAATGAAATAAATTTGTTGTACCTACTGTATTTTATTGTAGCTAGTCTTCATTTTATAGCATTAATACCAGCTCACTTTCTGGTCAGGCATTGGAATTTTGCATGTGGGAACAGAAGGCGGTTTCTTTTTAATTTTTTTTGTGACAAATTTAATGTTCATTATAATAATGAAGATCTACAGAGACAATGAATGAATACTGTATGAAATGAATGCGTAAATGAACCCAGAGTTCACAACACTTGAAGTTATTGGGCATTAACCTTTTAAGGGTAAGGAAAAACTCCAGAACGAAACCTTATCCAGGCAACTTACCTTATGGGAAATGAACCTAGAATCTCCAGATTTACAGGCAGATATGATCAGAAACCATGGAGACAGTCTACAGAGGCAGTAGTGCAATCCATTTGGTAACGTACATATTGATAATTGGTGGACTACATTATACTGAATGACGAAGGTGAAGATGAAGGTGGGATGATGAGCAATCACATAATGAATAGCAGGGGAAACTGGAAATCCAGCAATAAATTTCACTTAAAGCTGCTGGGCTGCCTTGGTGAGATACAAGTAGTCTAACCATAAGGCCACAGCATCACCAAATAGTAAATAGTACATGTATGTATATGTGTGTGTGTCTGAGTGTGTAGTGTCTGTGTGTGTGCATAGAATCAGTAATTAATTACATTCAGAAATTACAAAAAAAACTATGGAGTTCTGCAAGGTTCAGTGTTAGGCTCTCTGATATTTTTGCTTTAAATTAATGACTTATAATAATCTGTAACTGAGGGTCCTTCATAACAGATATCATAAAATTAACAATAATAAAAAGATATAATGTGAAAAATTGTGTGATGAACTAAGACATTTATTGAAAAAATGAAAGCAGTACAAAAAGTATTCTTTTGAGAGTAAGGTATATCTTCAGCTTATTTTTATGTACATAGGTGCACTTGCATCTTGAATTTCTGGGGTTGGAAGCTCTGAGCTGCAACCTTCACTGGAAGCCTAATACACTTGATTCTGTGGCATATGCATATATTTACATTATTTTCTGCAATATTTTTATTGCAGCTTTTTAAATTTTGAAGATTTTATACAGATGAATAATATTATTACTACTAATTACCTACAGTAAGTATGAATGGATTGTGAATCAGAAATACACAAGGTGTGTAGAATTTTAAAATATTTTAATTATCTGTCTATGAATAATAAATGATTAAGTTACCAACATTATTAAATAACAGCAATAATTTTTTAGGTGCTCTGGGTAAAACAAATGAACCATAAACAAATGCAACAGATTCAAGTATTACTGCTTGGGCTATAGGCAGTTGAATAATGTTACAAAAAGTGAAAATTTGTTGTAAATTACCTGTAAAGTGTCCAAGCCCATTCAAGCCAAAAATTAGATGGCACAGCTGGAATGTTAGGGTAACTACATAATGCAACATGTGACACAATGTCGCCATTTTTGTTTTCCTGGATTAAAGATAAATTAGCATTATACCTGTAATGACAAATTAGAATTATTTCTCTGAATTATAATCTGTGTTATTACTTTCTTTCCTACTTAAATATCTAAAGATACGAAAAAAACTACAACATATGCTTAGTAATTTTCAGAATGAAAATATTATTGATGTACACTAACGATACATTTATTATAATGTTGTATTAGATATGCACGATCAACATTAATTAATATTTGCATTTCTATGAGGACTATTCCAAGTATGAAAAATAATTTAGCTGCTGACATTTCATACAGTATGAATTAAAAAGCTAATTATGGTTAGCATTTAAAGATACAAGTAACTAAACAACTAAATGAAATAAAATATCTAAAATTTTATTTGCACTTACACAATATGTGTCACATTAATATTACCAAATAATTCATAAGTGTGTGATTTTGTTAGTAGACATTTAATTGCAGGTATGTCTTTATTCTCTGTTCTCCTCCAAGAAGTAATTGGCGCATTTCTATTTATACTTGAATAAGAAAAAAAGATAGTTATAAACAAACTTAATACAGAACAGGAAAAAAGGAGAATAAATCTAAAAATCTGCATCTTCTGCACACAAGTAATATGCACTCTGTTGAATATTCTCAATTAGAAGTTAAATATATAAATAGTAATAGAAGAATTTATCAACTGAGTAAAAAATATAGAAAAATTTAAATTAATATTTATTAAAATCTCTTTAAAAATCAGGGAAGTTCATTGGTTTTCAAATGATGCTTTTGTATGTGTTGCATTGAATATCTTGATTTATATGATAATTGTTGCTGGTTATTATCAAAATATAAGTAATGGTCAATAAAAAAAAGTTTATACTTTAATTTCTAATAATTTTTAATAGTTTCTAAGGCTTTACTGAAACTTACTTTATATTTAATGTAGACATTTTAAAAACTGACTCATGGTAAACTATTTTCTGGTTACTGCAAATGAGAAAGAATTATTTAACAATAAGTAAGTTCATGTTATATTCATTTGTTTCAGATGTAATAAAAGGCAAACATGCATTTTTAAACTGTTCTTTAGATATAATATTATGCTTTAAAAGGCCCAACATTATAAAACAAACTTTTTGTGTTTCATATATGATTTAATCAGTTTTCCTATGCTTTTGACATAATGTTGCATTAGCCATTAAAATTTTGGCAGTCCCCCCACCACCCCCTTGTGTGTGTACAGAAACAACACTTTTGTGCATCATTTGAAAAGCTTTGAGAAAAATTGAAACAATTTAGGTGTTAAAATGAACGTTTAAAATCTTTGAGTATGAATAGTGTCACTTCTTTTTTAGTATATCTATGGTATCACCAATGTGAGCAGGAGCGTATAGAGAATGTTTATTTAATTATCGCGCCATTGCGAGAAATTTTGATTATAGACTTCTTCATGGGAGACTTTTAATTATGATATGTTGTATTCTTGAACGCTAGGACAAATGAGAAACGACCACAGATTGGACGACTGTAGAAATGCAGAATAATGGAAGGGGAAAGGTGATAATTGTGAGACGGACACGCATTTAATAGTGTAATTGAGTTGAGAGATATTCATTATTGCAGACTAAAACATGGAATCAAAACCGCAGAAAATGCCAAAAGTGGCAAAGGTAAGTTGAGAAAGATAAAAGGCGCAAACTTAATTAAAAATACTTACAGCATAGAGGTTAGGTATGAAAATATAAATGTAAACAATAGCTTGCCCAGCAGAATTAAATTATTAGGAAATGAACGTAAATTCACATCTTTAATTAATTTTTTTTTCTTTGACACGTTCTACATCTTTGAGCTCTTGCTCAACTCGAGATCTACAGGACAAGATATATACATTACATTACGGGTAATATGTTTGCTTTTCAGGTAAAGAATAAAGCTCCAGCAGAAATACAGATAACTGCAGAGCAACTTTTGCGAGAGGCCAAGGAAAGAGACCTTGAGATATTACCACCGGTATGTATTTAAGAAGTTTTTCTTAAAAGTTTTCTGTCGCAATTATTGCACCTATCTTTCAATATAGAGAGGTTAAGGTAGATTGATTAGGTCTTTTAGTAGCATATTAGTAATATATATTAAACAGCATTAAAAATGTTTGTTTATAAAAGAATTAGGCCATTTGATTTTTATTGATAATTGTTTTATTTCTTGGGTTAAGGAGGACAAAATAGAAGCTGCCAAGTTTGTCAAAGCATTTGCAGACTAGAAATATTAAGAACAGTAATTTTTTTGATAATTCTAGAGAATGACATCCATGGTAATCAAAGAAAATATTTTTTAAAACGTACAAATTTATAAACACCACAGTTTTCCTAAAAAGTAACCTCCCTCAAAAACAAATATCAGTTCACGACGGTTTTTGGACTAATTTGCAGTTCTTCCTGCATAAAGTTCCTGGTGAAATTGTAATAGGAACAAATTGAAATGAGAAAACAAAAATTGTGCCAATGTTAATTTTACCCTCTTAACAAAACTTCTAGAATGAGCAGATTGTAGCATATGCACTTTTGCTCCTCCTCCTTCTGCATAAATAATATGCCCTATAATGAAAAGCTACATTTTCTTTGTTCAATATAGGCATATTAAACAAATTCGAGATTCCATACTATTCTTAATTACACCATGATATATAAAATACTGTATTTTATGGATCAGAGCTACAATTTATGCTTTCAAAGTGTCACAACTTTAACAAAATGCACACATTTTAATTCCATGGGAACTTGCTGCCAATTGATGAGCGAAGAAAATGGCTACGAACACTAGAAATAAAACTAATACCACAATCATTGTCCAGAAAATATTTGTGGATGTTAAACCCAGCACCAGTCACAAATTTCTGAATCCTCCAGCTGACTTATAAACAACAAAAGTTGAATATCAGGGTTATAAAATACACGTTTTCACCCTAAATTTCAGCAACTGAGGATTCACCAACATCATTTCAAAGAATTTCATAAAATGAGTGGGATCATTAAGGGAAATACCCCATTTGCTGTATAATACCTTTCATTTTATCATTAATTCTGCAGTCTTGAATGCTCCTGTTTTTGTAAATCTGTGTATGAGTGTGTTTTCAGCACAATACGTATCACTGATAGGATGCTGACAGCTCATCAGCATTACATTCAAATCAGGGTGTGAAACGGCCAACAAATTTTGCTGTGAGGCTTCTTTTTTAGGCTTGAGGTTCTTTATCGTGCAGTAAATGTATGACACGGTGCCCATGGCTTTACTTCCCTTCCAAAGGAAGCCACATATAGGATTTTTACGCCTGAAAAAATCCATTGGTCATGGCAGGGATCGAACCCACGATCTTGAGTTTTGGAGGCAAATATGGTTACTACTACACCACAACCGACAAATCTGCTTAATGAAATCTCTGTCATAGATAAAACAAACTTGTTATATGAGATTATATGCACTAAGCAACAGAATTTCTACTAACTCAATATCATTATTAAACAATGTGCACACTCACAATCTAATTACTTAAGAGTAACAATAACATTTGCTTGCTTTCCAAGGCTAATTTAATAACTTATTAATGTATAATTAAGATCATTATATGATTAAGTCAAACTACACACTCTTATTGGCTCCACTTGTTTATATGTAGTACATGTTTCATGGACCCTTGATTGCATCCCCATCTACCTGCTAGCTGCTGGATAATTTTTTATGCTATGGGAATGTGTATTCAACTCTGGTGGAGGTGTGATGAACTTAAAGTTATGTTTTTATCCCCAGAAGTGTCAAAGTTCATTAATCTGTTTCTGTAGTTGTAAATGTAGATTTTCTCCCAGTTGCTAATTCTGTAGGTCCTTGTACTAATTTTAATAATTTTGCTTTATTCACTATGTCATGGTTTTCTGTCCAGAATAAGAATGCTAATGCTGATTTCTCCATTTGTTTATATTTATGTTCCTGAAATGTTCATTTAATAGTGTGCCAATGTTTCTCTTTATTTTTGCAATATAAACTTTTGTATTCTGCACAACCTATTTGGTAAATACCTGCTTTTTTCTCTAGTGGAATACTGTCATAAACATTGTCTTTCAGGAAATTTTTAACATTAAACCTGTTTATAGGTGCCAACCTAATATTAAAATCTTTTAGAATATTTTGAAATTTTTGCATAGCCCATGGATAATATGTGAATTTTTTAAAAATTATCATCTCTTTATCTGCTGAAAGTGTTGAGGTTTCTTTAATAAGTTTCTGCCTCTTGAATTTCTGAGCAGAATACACATTCCCACAGCTCAACGAATGATCCGACAGTTGGACTTTAGTCTGGCTGAAGATGAGAACTAAATGTTCTCGAAACCATTCCATACAATATGACAAGTAAGTGAAGCATTAAGAGTGTACCGTCATGGGTGGCCGAAGTCGTTAAATTGCGGACTCGTGAGCAGGAGGTCTGGGATTCGAATCCCAAGAGGACCATCCTCTCTGACAGGGTTTTTCCAGGTTTTCCTCAGTCCTCATAAATGGCAAATGTCGGGGAGGTACCCTAAACTTAGGCCTGGAACATTTCCTTCCTTAAAAATAAATCCTTTCCCAATATATCATTTCATTTCATGTATCACCAGTGTCCATCGCCTTCTGTAGCAAAAATGGCATTAAACACTATTCATTCATTAAGAGTGTGTAGTTCAACTGAATCATACAATGGTATCAATTATATGATTAGCTTTACTGTGCAAGTTCCAATTTACATTTTAATTTTAACAAAAATTTATGTTTGCCACTGTAACAAAATAATACCAAAATAGTAAAGCCTATTATTATCTCTTGAAATGAATACAAACTTTAATCAGTGGTACATTCACATGGAGCATATACTATAAACTGTTTAGACTCTTTTCTCTTACAGGGTTGAATGAAACATATATGGAACCCAACAAACTTGTAATAACAGATGTTACGTATTAGGTTTTGTGATTTTATCAGTTACATAATTTGTGGGTGAAGGCTCTTTGCTGTCATATTGATTTATGCCTTTTAAACTTTTAGTTGCTGCTTTAGTTAGATGTATTTCATTACTATGATGAATAAGTGCTTAAGTGAAGGGAGTGAAGGAAATTTAGTGTTAGTATAAGCACATTGAACTTGTATATTTAATATATTATTTGTATTAGTTGTATTGTCTTTTCATCTACCTTGCAAATCTAATTTCCTAACTATGTACTCTGCAAAACTGTAACATTAATTACTAATGTAATCTATTTGACATATCTGTTATCTACATAGAAGAGATCATGAGGAATAGAAGAAAAAAATATTATTTTGCATGTTCCTTTATAGTATTATTCAAACTTAATTATTTCATGCAGATCATCTCCTATAACAGTTTTGTCATCTATTACAACAATGTCTTGAGCAGTAGCAGATTTGGGTAAATATGAGGTGCAGTCCATAGGTTTCTGACCTGACCATGTTAGGTAGTTGATAGAATAAAAGTATAGGTATCATTTTCAACATAACCTGCATTTACTTAATGCATCAGTCATATTTCTGGATTAATATTTAAAATAATCCAAAGTTTTGTGTGGAAAATTCAAAAACAGTGTCCTAATAGTCATTGTTTGTGAATATTGCCCTGAAAGTCACATTTGAGTTTTGAAAATGGGTAATAGTCTTTGGGAGCAAAGGTCTGGACTGCACAATGGATGACCTGGCCCTTGAAATCCACATATGTTCACAGCAGCATTGGCAACAACAGCTGTATGGACTGGTGTGTTGTCGTGCAGCAGGCAAAATCCTTGATTGATCATTCCACACCTCTTCACTTTGATGACATTGAACAAGCTCTTGTTCAGTACTTCCCAGTCACCATTGTGATATTTATAATCAGAATTACTCTGTTGCCATGTTCATCTTCATGGTCTTGTCACCTTAGCCTTTCTAGGAGGTGCTTCACCCTTCTATTGCTTCATTTATTCTTTATTTGAAAGAAGGTCATAGAGGAGCATGGTTTCATAAACTTTGACAACATTCCTTGTGCATTTGCATTGCTGAAAGAATTCAGGACATCTATCTTGTACTGACTTTGTGTAAACATTGACGAAGGATGCAAAGCACAGTTATTTTAGGAAACCCAACCTTAATTTCTTTTGTCTTCAGAAGCCATTATTCAGAACTTCTTCCTTGGCAAGAGAGATGTTTTTGTGTGTCAACACACTGCCATGGGTGACGGAGATCATTAAGGTGCGAACTCAAGAGTGGGAGGTCTGGGTTTTGATTACCACCAGAATTGTCCTCCCTGACTAAGGTTTTTTCCATGTTTTCCTCAGTCCTCCAAATGCTGTGCACTTACCCTAAACTTCTGGAATGCTTCCTTCCTTTAAAAAAAAAATCCTTTCCCAGTTTATCATTTCATTTCATGTATCATCAGTCCACAGCCTGTGATGCCTCAGTAGTTATAATGGGCATTAAACACTATTAAAAAAAAATTGTGTTAACACATCTACTGGCCTGACTGCACATGAGTCATGTTCAATCCTCTTTCTACCCAAATATCATTTTGACCACTTCTTCACAGTGGAATATGAATGTATATATACTTTCAAGGCATTGTTTAATATCACTGGGTGAAGCCCTTCTTTAGTATCATTACTTTGTATTCAGTTTTGAATATGATGTATTTTATATAACATGTCTTACTTAAATCAGTTTCTGCAAGTAAATGAATGTTGGTGCAGAAAGTAAATGCAATATTTACGCTCCAGAAACATTTGAATATCAGACAGCATGAATCTCACAATAATGAATCTTGGCATTTTATGTCAACCTTGAGACTTATGGACTGATTTTTTTGAATAGATTTATTCATGGATGCTCTTTAACATCTCTTGAAACGGCCAACAAATTTTGCTGAGAGGCTTCTTTTTTAGGCTTGAGGTTCTTTATCATGCAGTAAATATATGGCACAGGACCCACAGCTTTAGTTCTCTTCCAAAGGAAGCCATACTTAGGATTTTTACGCCCCAAAAAAATCCATCGGTCCTGGCTGGGATCTTGGGTTTAGGAGGCAAGTATGGTAACCACTACACTACCAGGACCGACACTTATGAACTGCACCTTTCCATATAGAAAATGAATCTCTTTTATACAAAACATATTGCACTTTTTATCCTGGAACCATTTCCATAGAACAGTGTTAGCAGAATTTTTTTTTTTTAATTCTGTATCAAGTATTGGTGCAATTTTAGGCATTTTTTTAGACTTATGTACATAGTTAAATTTTTATCTGTGATATCTTTACAGCCTCCCAAGCAGAAAATCTCTGATCCAGATGAGCTTGCTGATTATCAGCATCGCAAAAGGAGGGCATTTGAAGACAGCCTTAGAAAAAATCGGAATGTTATTAGCAATTGGATTAAATATGCACAATGGGAGGAAAGTCAGAAGGAAGTCCCAAGGTAAGACAGCCTTTAAGCTTGTTTCATTATACAGATTGCAGTGTCATATATTACAGCTGTTTTACAGTAATTCTCGAACAATTTTAATATAGTTGCTTGATTTGTGTCATTTACAGGGCACGTTCCATTTATGAGAGAGCTTTGGATGTTGATCATCGCAATATCACTCTGTGGCTTAAGTATACAGAGATGGAAATGAGGAACAGACAAATTAATTATGCAAGAAATTTATGGGACCGTGCTGTGACCATTCTGCCTCGTGCAAATCAATTTTGGTACAAATACACATATATGGAAGAGATGGTTGGCAACATTGCTGGTAAGGTGACTTAAAATCATCCAGGTCATGATATTTAATTTATGTAATTGCTATAGTGTACATAAATACATGCTCCTCATTCCATTACACAACTAGAAATTGATTTTGCTGCCAGGAAGTTACTGCATAACAGTCTCACCACATGCCAAGAGAAATCATGTTATGGGATTGGAATTCTTAATTTGCATTTTTTTTGTTTCTTTGTAGTAAATGGTATTTAATATTACACTCACCGTCATAGAGATGCTTGAAGTACCTATCTCCACTGTGAATTATGTCTGAATCCTTTTGAAAAGTTTTGAGACACTTGCTGCAATTCTCCTCCAGAATAATGTAAACTATCATCCACATATTTTGTTTCAGCACCCACATGGATTTTATGAGGGTAGATCCATAAGTTTCTGGCCTCACCAATAAGGATTGTTGACTTCACAAAACCCTTATCTGGTGTCATACCTTATCTGTTAAGTAAATAATTGCAGTTGTAACTTCTGCTCTGCTGTGTTCAGTTGTTTATTTTTTTGATTTGATTATTTAAGGATGCTCTTTAACATCTCAGGTCATCAGCGTCCCATTCTATTCAGGGCGTGAAATGGCCAACAAATTTTGCGCAGAGGCCTCTTCTTTCAGGCTTGAGGTCCTTTATCGTGCCATAAATGTACGACTTGGGACCCACGGCTTTACTTCCCTTCCGAAGGAAGCCATACTTAGGATTTTTATGCCTGAAAAAATCCATCAATCCTGGCCGGGTTTGAACCCGCGACCTAAGGTTTAGAAGGCAAGTATGGTTACCACTACACCACCAGGACCAACTCAGTTGTTGAGATGTAGTTGGATAAAGAAGGCTATTTGTAGAAGATTGTGACATGTTCAAAATGGAGTATAGAGCTGTTTTAAGTTCTTCACAAAAGGAGGACTTACTCCAAATGAAATTAAACAGCGACTGGAGGGTGTATATGGGGAAGCATCTCCCTCATATTCTACCATAAAAGAATGGGTCAAGAAAGCATTAAAAACAAAGAGCGTTTAAGTTGGCCCCTGGAGGTGCTTACTCCTGAAAACATTGCTCTTGTGGAAGGAAAAATTATGGAAGACCAGTAGCTCAAAGTTACAGAAATAGCCGCAAGGTTGGGCCTTTCTAAAACAACAGTCCTTTGAATTATTCATGAGCATTTAAACATGAGTAACATTAGTGCCTAGACTTCTTTCCTCAGTCCAAAAGTAGCAACAAGTCATCTGTTGTTAGGCATTTTTGGAGCTCTGCCGTGGCAATAAGAGAGAAGGTACTGCAAACCATTGTTATAAGAAATGAAACTATGATCCTTTACTATGATCCCTTGTCCAAAAGAGAATCAATGGAGTGACGTAAGCCTGGTGAAGCACTGTCTCTAAAGGCTAAGGTCACTCAGTCAACCAAGAAGATGATGGCCACAATTTTTTGGGATTGTGAACAAATACTCTTCATTGACTTCAAATAGAGGAACACCATAGTAAGTGGGGAATACTGTGCTGGCCTACTGCACAGACTACGTGCTTTTATCCAGGAGAAAAGGCGAGGAAAGTTGAGTGGTGGTGTGCACCTTCTTCATGACAATATGCCTGTGCACACAGCTCCTGTTGCAAAGGAAGCTGTGTAGAAATGTGGCTTCAAGGATTGACCATCCACCCTACAGGTTGCAGTGACTATTTCCTCTTCTCAAAACTCAAGAAGGACCTTTGAGGAAGGAAATTTAAGTGTGACGAAGAAATGATGAATGCTGTTTATGCCCATTTAGCAGACAAGAGTTCTGACTATTGGGGGGGGGGGGGTGATTGAAATGTTAATTCAAAGATGTGAGAAGTGTATTGCAATAAAGGGTAACTATATTGAAAAGTGAAATATAGTTTTTGTCTTTATCATACCTAGAAAATGGTTAGGCTGGATACTTATGGATCTACCCTCATATTTCTGGTTCAGCAGTGAAAATGCAACATTTGAGTGACTATACAGGATATTAATGTATTAATTTCAGAGAGTGTGGAAATGTCTTACACAGGTAATTTGAGATAGAAAACTTATGACTTATTTGTTTAAATTTTGAAGCTATGCTAACACATTTTTAATGCACCAGTATGCCATAGGCCAATGAAGATGCCTCTCAAAATTATAAGCACGTGATAATGAAGAAAGGTTTCAGAACGTATCACTCTAATGCAATGGTTATGACATTAGCTTTCAAATAAGATGTAGTCATTTGTTTTTGAGCTCGAGTCTTGCTCAAGACATTTTTTTTTGTTTATTTATTTTTTTGACTAGGACCTAATAATACAGATTTTAGCCTATGTTTTAATTTAATAACTTAAATCTTAACATGCCAATTCATGTAATTAGAACCCATGTAGTAGTTATTTACTTACCAACCAGAATTGTGTTCTAAGTATGTGTTATGTAAATTAAATTTTAGGAATTATGTTAGTAGTAATCTTATTAGCCATTGTATGTTGGTAATACATTTATTATTGAGAAAGATAATAAAGCTTGAAAACATTTAGTGAATTTCATTTATAATTTTTTAGTAAGTATATCACAGCACTTCATATTAAATAAAAAAAATGTAATGCCATGAAAAGAATTTAACCTGTGGCTTGTGCAACATCAGCTTTTGCTTTATACCACACAAGAAGTTAAAGAGCTCCTCTAGAGTAGGCTACATTTACATTCATTTAGTCGGTCTTGGCTACATAATGCAAGAGTGGAGTTATAAGATGTATAGTGTTGCTCTGCCAAATGATTAGCTTGAGGTTTGAGGAATTTTTATGACAATAAATTGTGAAAATGCTGATGAACTGTGGAAAATTGATATTTCTGTGTTTGCAAGGCAGTTTTAAATATATTCTAAACCAATTTTTTACCTTGCTTGACTTTAACACCGACTTTTAAGCATATGTTGTCAAAATGTTTAACACATAATACTATTAAGTAAAAAATGTACTTACAAAGCTGTAGACAATGGAATGGTAATATATTGTACATTAATGTGTTGAACACATTATGTAGGATACATAATACTATGTTATGTTTAGTTGTGGATCATACATTGCCTATTTCATATTGCTTATGTATGACATTTCAACTCTCTAAAATAATTTTGGTGTAGTTCATAAATACCCAGTATATCCAATGCTGGTAGATATATCAACTAGCTGAGTTAATTGTTTAAAGACTTTCAAAACTTTCTAATCTATAATCTATTTCATTAAGCTTCTTTGTTAAAACCTAATTTTTTGGTCTTGGCTTCTTGTTAATTGTCTGAGGTTCTGACTTTGTTTACCAATCACTTTTAAATGAATATGTTGCTCCTGGAAATTTAACATGAAATTCTCTCCTACAGTACATGTACACTTTATTTTGCACTTAACAATCGTAAATAAATATGGTTTGTTTTAGAATATATTTCACTCTTGGCATACTCCACAATTTTTTTTTTTTTTGAGTAGTGTTTAACGCCCGTTTTTACTACTGAGGCACCACAGGCGGTGGACACTGATGATACATGAAATGAAATGATAATTTGGGAAAGGATTTTTTTTTTTTTTTTTAAGGAAGGAAGCGTTCCAGGCCTAAGTTTAGGTACCTCCCCGGCATTTGCCAGTTATGAAGACTGAGGAAAACCTGGAAAAAACCCCAGTCAGGGAGGACGGTCCTGGCGGGATTCGAACCGCAGACCTCCCGCTCACGAGTCCGTGCCTTAACGACCTCGGCCACCCGTGGCGGTATACTCCACAATACAAACATTTTCATTTAGTACATACAATTCAGATTGCATAGCAGAATTCATGCCAATATAAGAAATGCCACTGCCCAATACTGCAGAGTTTGAAGTTTATCCATAGGAATAAATATAAATGGAAAATATTTTCTACAATTAGCCATTTTCTGGCAAATTAAGTGTTCCCCGTAAATATAACATGCAGTTATTCCCATTATTGCGCTACCCTCTGCATGGTCATACTGCTTGCAGACACAGGCCCATACTAGGGCTATATTTGAGTGCTATATGCAAAGCATTAGAATTTCCACCAAAAAATTAATTTAATTTTACCCTTTTTTAAGTTTTTCCACTGGTTCCACTTTTTTATTATTTATTTTTAATTTACTTTAGAAACCCATTGGTCTACAGTCAGAACATCTAATCATCTGATGACTTGCAGTGGCAGCAACACAAGAGTTTATGGTAAAAACACTAGAGTGACAATCAAATAAAATCTAATGGCTTAAAAGCTATGTACATACCCATGTCATTCAAGACAATGCTGGAAATGCCAGCCTTCATTTTCCATACATTTCTGGCATCTACTAATGAAACTATCCATCACCGTACTTAATTCTCTTTGAGAAATTAAACTAATTTCTTGACAGGTGTTATTTAGTTTGGTAAAATGTGTGGATACTACTAATTTATGAATTGCATTATGACTTGCAACAATCACTGGGGAATTTCTGTAAAAATAATTTCCTAACAGCACAAATGGGCCCAATATGAACATACAAATCATAAATAAACTCATGTTGTGAAGTAGAATAATTATGTCTAGTATTTACCATTTATTACTTATTCCTAATAGCTCATACTCTAGGTTTAGAAACATGTTTTCTTCACTGTTCAAACAATATTGAGTGAGTGTTAGACTCAGGTCAATATAGCCATTGATAAACCACCACCATGTAATCATCAGTTAATTGGATGATTCGATATTCGGGCTACTGGTGTGAGAACCTGTGTTCAATCCTTGGACTTCTAAAGAACTTTTCAGAAGTGTGAGTTTAGATGGGGTCCATCGAGCCTCAAGAGAGCAGTTGGTGAGCTCTGAATAAAAGGAGTGAATTCTGTTCTGAATAGTTAAGGTAAAGGTTAATGTGATATATTAATATTTATCACGTAATTCCTATGTGGCTTCCTCAAGGTTAAAGTGAACTCAGCAGACAAATTCCCACAGGGGCTAATGTATTATGGGATTGTTATTAAATTATTATTGTACCAACTGTTGTAGAAGCACACAATCATAAAATGATAATTATTTATGGTGGAATTTGGAAGTAAACTCACATATTAGTTTCCTTCTTATCTCAAAAGAAAGTTTACTGATTTTGGTTGTGCAGCTTGATTCCATCAACTGAATTGGACGCTGGTACAATTCCTTTGAATCAAAACAAAGTCGAATATCATCTTATGATGGTATTATAAAATACATCCTTATGTTACAGCATGTCCATATTCAATGTAATAGAATTTAGCTGAATAAAAAAAATAATTTGGAATCAGTCAGATAAGAAAATTTCTGTGGTCACAACTGGGATTTTGGGCCATGGCTTACTATGCTGGAGTTCTTCCATCTGAGTCTTTATACCTGATTTTGAAGGTAAGCATGTTGTAGAGATTTTATTCTTAAGAGGAGATTCGCCTTTATGGGAATATTTGTGGTTGTGGTTGAACATTGTATGGTAGCTCAGATGGAATAGCATCAGCACAGTATGCAGTTGTGACATTGAAATTTTCCCATTTGGCTCTAATTTCAAACTTTAGCCTAATTGCATGCTTGTGTGTAAAAATCATCATTGTCTCATGAACTTGTGTGCATTCTCCCCTCCGCCTGGTATGACTGCATTGTAATGGACTTCTGAATCTGGGATTCCCATAGAGTGTCACTATGTTGTGCCTGAGGATAATGGTGAAGGTGATGTGGTTATGTAGCACTAGAGTGTTCCTTAAGCATATGGATGAATGAAATTAATTAATAATGGTATAAATTAATTTGGAGTCATTGGTGCCTTAAAGCTATTTGGCATTCACCTTCTGAGGGTAAGGAAAAACTCTAAAAAGACCCTTACTCAAACAGCTTGACTTGACTGGGAATCGAATCCAGGACCTCCAGATTAATAGTTGCAAATGCTATCACTAGACCACATGGTGAGTCTAATTGTAAATAAACTTTAATAGACTAGTTAACTATAAACCCTGGGCCATAAGTATCCATAACAGCGCTGGGATATCCAACTAGGTTAGTCAATGAGCCTTTGTACAACTGGGAAAGAAGCATGCATGTGATGGAAGTTGTGCAAAAAGATCTGTCTGCACATGTATTGTGCAAGGGTGTACACTCAGCATGTTCAAACAACACATTTTAGTAATAATTTACTATGAGTGTTTAAATTATACTTTTTCGTATTTAACTATCATATTATTTAAGTTGGTGTTTATTTTGCTGCTACAGTGTGTGAATGTTCTGTAAAGCTGATGATGCAAGCAGTGATAGCAATGAACACATTGCTGGTTGGTTTGTGCCTTGTGGAGCAGGAACCAATCCTCAGTACTCTACTCCTATTCCTACTGCTACCACTCCATATAGACTTGCAACAAAACTTTGCATAAGAACGGTTCATGGCATTTTTTTTTAATAGTGTTTAATGCCTGAGGCATCACAGATGGTGGGCACTGGTGATTACTTGAGATGAAATGATAAATTAGAAATGGAATTTTGTTTAAAGGAGGAAGCATTTGAGGCTGAAGTAGGGCATTTCCCCTAGTATGTGCTATTTAAGAGGATTGAGGGAAACCAAAAAGAAATCTCAGTTAGGAGAGAGCAGTCCTGATGGGAATCAAACCTTAGACCTTTTGTTCATGAGCCTGCACCTTGATGACCTCAGCCACCTGTATAGGTCCCACGGCTTATTGGAAATGTGCTATAGCTATACTTGAAGGCTCAAGGCGCCTCTTAGGAATAAAATCTCTGTATGAGATAACTTTTGAGGTATCCAGGGGTATATAAACTTGAAAGGGGCATGCTGGATAGAGCATAATAGTTCAAAGGAATAACATTGGCATATTAAGCAGACAATCATTGGTTCAAGTTTTAAACATGATCTCAAATTTTTTCTATCTGATTTTAATTTCAAATTTTAGCCTAACATATGGCATGTATGGAAAAAAAAATCACTTTTAGTGGGAAAAAAATATTTTGCTGCTATTTTTACATACCCATACTTTGAGTATTTTTTTTTTTCTGTTAATCTTGCTGTTCTTCAAATTTCCCATAGAGTGCAGCAATTGCATGTATTTAATTATTGATATACAAGGCTCAGGCCATAAATTTTCAGCCTAATCATATTAGGTGATAGAATAAAAATACAGATATCATTTCTCAACACAATCTCCCTTTATTTCAATGCATCACTTGTATCTCTAGATTAACATTTCAATTTTCCTAAAAATAGTCTGAAGCTTTGTGCTCAAAATGCTGAAAAAAGCATCCTTCAATTCATTATTATTGATGAATCTCTACCCTCAGAGGTCAGATTTCAACTTTGAAAACATTAATGGTTGTTAAGGACAAGGTCTGGGCTGTGCAGTGGGTGATCCAGCTCCTGAAAACCACATGTGTTCACAGCAGCCATGTGGAGTGGTGCATTGTTGTGCAGCAGATGAACTCCTTGACACAGCATTCCATGCCTTTTTTCCTTGATGACATGAGCAATTAATGCATTAGCTCAGCATAATACTTCCCAGTCATAGTGTTCCTTTCTTTGAAGTCTATCATCAGAACTCCTCTGAAGTCCCAAAAAACATGTCGTCATGATTTTCTTCATGAACTGTATGATCTCGGCCTTTCTAAGGGATGCTTTTCTCTTCTGTCACTCCATTGATTTTCTTTTCAGCCCCCGTGATGATGGATTTCAATACTGCCTTCTTGTTATCACACAAAAGCTCAAAAACTTTTGACAATATTCTTTGTGCACTTGCATGAACTGCTGAAAGAATTTGGAGCACACATCTTGCATTAACCTTATCCATATGCAAATATTGATGAAGGCTGCAAAGCACAGTTGTTTTAGAAAGCCCCCAACCTTGCAGATATCTCTTTTGTCTTCAGACACTTGCCATTGAGAACTTCCTCCTTGACATTAAGACACTTTCACTTCAACTCAAAATAAAATAATTTAGACACACCTTCACAGTGTAATATCACTGGGTAAAGTACTTCTTTAGTTAAAAATTTAATCACTGCTTTGTATTCAGTTTTGAACATCATGCTGTATTATGCAACACATCTGACTTAAATTAGTTTCTGCAAGCAAATGAATGTTTGGCTAAAAAGGAATTGTCTGTTTATATTCCTGAAACATGTGTTTATCAGATATGAACATTGCAACAACAAATGATGTGCATCTATATCAGGCTGCAAACTTATGAACCACACCTCATGTGAAATTACAGAAATGCACTGTTCTTATTGTTCTTAAGCAAAACCTTGGAAGGGAACAGAGTCATATTTACTTCTCACATCTAACTAAATAAATACTTACAGGGGCTCGGCAAGTATTTGATCGCTGGATGGAATGGGAACCAGACGAACAAGCTTGGCTCACATATATAAAATTTGAATTACGCTATAAGGAAATTGACAGAGCAAGAGGCATTTATGAGAAGTTTGTTTATGTTCATCCTGAAGTGAGGAATTGGATTAAATTTGCTAGGTAAGGTATATTTTGAATTATGTAATATTTTTACTCAGTGTCCTGTGTCACTTTGGATCTGTTGGTTTGAATACCATTTTTAGCCAGTCAAAATGCAGAAATACAAGTGTGATTTGAGTCAAAGTACTTAGCTTTTTCATAATTCATAATTCTAGAAATGCATATAGATTACCTTTAATCACTTATACTCTGTATATATTTAAAAATGTCATAATTCGTTATTCAAAACTTACTCATCATTCAGAAATCTTAGGAGCAAACCTAGGATGTTAATGGTGGAATAAAACTAAAATGTTAAATCAGAATAATTAATGTTTTAATTCCATAAAATGAACTCCAAAAATTAAATATATCATATATGTAAAGTAAACTATTTTGACAGATATTTCAGGTGGGTATGTATATATACAATAACTAGACGAGCAGAAAAAAGATAAAATACCTAGAAAGTCACAACTTTAGTGTCACAATATTTTGAACAGCTCATGTTCTATGGCAAGAAGACAAGCTATTATAAACAACCTAATAGAAATGTTTGTTTTTGTGCAGGTTTGAGGAGCAACATGGTTTTATATCTGGTGCTAGAAAGGTGTATGAACGTGCAGTTGAATTCTTTGGTGAAGAATCGTTGGATGAAAAGCTGTTCATTGCTTTTGCTAGATTTGAAGAAGGTCAAAGGGAGGTAAATTCCATTTATTTTCATATAGAATTTCTGTGTTAAAAATGTATTTTGCTCTCATTATTTTACTTTCTTCACTTTCAGAATATAATGCCAACAATTATCTTTTATTCCACACATTGAACATTTGTCTAAATTCTTCTTCTTCTTCTTCTTCTTCTTCTTCTTCTTCTTCTTCTTCTTCTTCTTCTTCTTCTTCTTCTTCTCCTTCTTCTCCTCCTCCTCCTCCTCCTCCTCCTCCTGCTTGCAACTTATAAAAAAAGAAGCCTTTATGTGTCCTTAATGGTTATTTGTTGCAATTGACTACAATATTTTCTATCTAAAAATCCTCAACATTATACAGTACAGTTATTCAAAAAATATATATATGAGAATCTCAAAACTTTCAATCACAAATTAGGAAGAAAATACAAATTAAAAAATACAAAAAATACAAAAATTAAGCAAGTGCAACATATACTTTTTAACAATATCCTTTAATAATGTTATTTATCACTATAAACTTAATATCTTAAAATTTCTTAGCATGTAAGTATAATTCATTTAAGTTATTCTAAAATTATTAATAATTGTGATAATGATACTGGATTGCCTAATGCTGATTTCAATGCCACAAATTTCACACTTGAGCTTAGGTTATTCTAATGGAAGATCTAACTGTTCAATTGTAACACAGACTGATAAGCATTTGGTAATTAGAAATAACTATCATAAAAATACTGATGTTTTATCACCCAAAAATTGTTGATTTTTTTTATCGCATTTGTACCCTTTGAAGATATAAAACGTGTTTCTTTATGATTCTTTTAGCATGATCGAGCACGAGTTATTTATAAGTATGCCTTGGACCATATTCCAAAAGAGCAAACCCAAGAATTGTATAAAGCATATACAATACATGAAAAGAAATATGGAGATCGTACTGGCATTGAGGATGTCATTGTGAGCAAGAGGAAATTTCAGTATGAGGAGGTATCTGTATAATTTACATCATAATATGGATTATGTTAATTTAATGTGTCATGTATATTAACTGCAATCCATAATACCATGCTCATCTTATACCCAGCAAACTTTTGATATATAACCATTATTCTAACATCCCAACAATAACACTGATAAATGTATGTATGCCCAGAGTTGTACATTTTTTTATAATTTGTTGTTTGATTGATACTAAAGATGAACTGTCTTGGAACTTTGGATTTTTATCAACTTAGAATGCTTAAGTTGCCCATGCTTGACTGACTTTTAACACTGTTCAATAAGTTCATGCAATAATAAAGAATAGTAACTTTTTAGGGAAAAAAAATTCTCCTGCAGCTGTAGGTTTGTCTGCTGTTAATCCTAGTCTGCTATTGGCTGAATCTATTACATTACTCCATGAGGAGCTAGTTTGCTGTTAAATGCTAGACTTCTACTGTTTGAATCTAAAATATTGGTGCAATAAGACATAGAATCTCTTTTACTAAACAAAAATGTTATTGATGTGGTAAGATAAGAGAATCTCTTTCACTAAACAGTTGATCTTAAAAGCTCTGAGTAAAATATGGCACTATAGGCTGCCAATGGATGATGCTAAAATATTATTGATGCAGTCAAACAGAGAGTCTCTATAACTATATAATCAAATGCTCTGAGAAAAATTTGGCAACTTATTACATGCTATTATTATGTACTCAAAGTAAGCTGGTTGGCTACATGAACACAGCAATTATATGCTTTGTCAGAGCTGAAACACACTTTTATTTCATGCTGTCATTTTTTTCCTTCTATAAAAATGGTCAATAAAATTAGGACAAAGCTAAAATCATTTTGATAATAATGCTAATTGCAAAATAACTGATTTTGACATCAGAACTTTTTATGAAAAATATGAAACTTTAATAATATTTTTCCACTTGCTTTTGTTACAGGAGGTGAAAGCTAATCCAACTAACTATGATGCATGGTTTGATTATCTTCGATTAGTGGAAAGTGAAGGCAATCTGGAAACAATACGAGAAACATATGAAAGAGCCATTGCCAATGTTCCACCAATGAAAGTAAGAACTTACATTTGTTACAATTAGAGTAATGTGTTAAGTTTTGCAGTTGCCATGATTTGAAATTTAAAATAGGTAATTACTGTATCAAAAGATATGATTATCATCTGTAAAAATGAAAAATAATTGCTAAAATAATAATGTTCCATTTTAGACATAAGAGCTAATATGACTTTAGTCATAATATATTTATTCAAAATTAATGCTATTACATTTTGAAATAAAGTGAATAGTTTCAATATTAATTCAATTTGGAATCAAACACAGTAAAACTTACATTTATAATCTCTTCTGAGTCACAATATTTAGAACAGTCTTTATGGTTTCACTTACAGGATATATACTCAGGACATGTTTTGTGGAACACTTGTCCGCATCCTCAGCTGTTAAACGACTGTTTGATAATATAGAAGTTTGATAGGTAGGTATGTGGGTTGACTCTGATGGTGTTGTGATAAACTTGAATAAAGAGCTGTCTGCTTCCGGGATGTCGAAATTCATTAAGTTTTCCTCGTTTTTTTTTTATATAAATCCTTTCCCAAATGTTTTGGCCATTGAACAATTTATAATAACTTGATGCCTTTTCCTATTTCATGGTTGTCATTCCAGAAATGTGCTGTCACACATTTCTATTTGTTTGTAATGGATGTTCCTCCAATGTTCCTTCAACCTAATGCCTATATTTCTCTTTGTTTTTACTATGTAGATTTTTTCACATCCTTACATTTAATCTGGTAAATAACAGATTTTTTATTTTGGGGCCTGCAATCTGTTTTCTTTAATTTCAATAAATTTTTTACACTGTATCAGTTTTGAGGTGCTAAGATGATATTGTACTGCTTGAAAATTTTTTGAAATCTCTTATTGGCTGAGGGTGATAGGAGTATTTTTTAAACTTTTTTTCCCTAAATCACTCAAAGTTGTGATTTGTTTAATTCTTTTTTGTTTCTGGAATTTTTAAATTTTTTTGTTAATCATCTATTTGCTGAACCTATTTGATTTAGCAGCTTCTATTATGTGTAGATGTTCATTCCTGTATTCTTCTTTATTCAGTGGTATATTTATTAGTCTGCATGTCATGCTGTTGAACGCTGCTTCTTTATGTGATCTTGGATTGAAACCATGGACTTTGATATAATTGTCTGTATGCATGTCCTTTCCAGGCCCAAGATTGAAGGAACATCCATTACAAACAAATAGAAAGATCAGCTATGGCAGCATATTTTTGGAATGAAGACCATGAAATAGAAAAAGGTATCAAGTTATTAAAAACTGTTGAACAACAAAAGAATTAAACATATGGGAAAGGATTTATACAAAAAATCATGAGCAAAACTTTATGAATTTTGACATCCCAGAAAAAAACAGCTCTTTATTCAAGTTTATCACACTACCACCAGAGTCAACCCAGATACCTACCTACTGAACTTCTACGAACGACCAGCAGTTGTTTAACAGCTGAGGATGTAGACAAGTGCTCCATGAAACATGTTCTGAGTATGTCTTCTGTAAGTGAAACCTAAAGATTGTTCTAAATATTTCAACTTAGAAGAGATTATTTAAGTGAATTAGGTTTAAATGTATGACTTTGGCCATTGATTTTTTTTTTTTTCTCCAAGTACTTTGCTTGTAGCCATGATCTTCATCATCTGTCACACAAACTGCCACAGGTGGCCAGGTCGTTAAGGCACGGACTCGTGAGCAGGAGATCTGGGGTTCGAAGTCTGCCAGGACCGTTCTCTCTAACAGACATTTTTTCCAGGTTTTCCTCAATCTTCATTATTGGCAAATGTGAGGGATGTGCCCTAAACTTAGGCCTGGAATGTTTCCTTCCTTAAAAATATCCTTTTCCAATATATCATTTCATCTCATGTATCATCAGTGTCCTGTGATGCCTTAGTAGTAAAAATGGGTGTTACACACTATTAAAAAAAATCCTCTATCATAGAGGATATTTGTGAGAAAGCTGAAGCCAACAACACTAATGCATTACTAATGATGTGCAGTGTAACAGATTATTTTTTTCTTGCTAAATCTCTTCTGAATCCATTAAAAATAACCCAAATTCAGTTTACTAATTTACTCACATAAAAGACATCACCACATGGTGTAATACCCCAAGTTTTCATGGTAAAATTCAGCAAACAATTCTCTTATAAATTTTGCATTCCATTTTCAATAAATATTTTGGTTAATTTAAAAATTGAATTGTTAGCTGGACTTTTAATACTGATTTTCTGTTAAACTTTTAAAACAACAGTGAGTTAATTTATAATGAGTGGTTCTTTCTAAATCACACAAGAACCTTACTGTTATTCGCTTTCATTTTGCTATACAAGAAACAAACTTTCAAAATAGCTCATTATTGTAGTCATAGCCTCTTGGAGTGGATTACCAGTAGTCAGTGTCAGTTTGTCCCTTCTGCTTATACTGCTGTTTTACAGTCAACAAAAAACAATATAAATATTAAGCTATACAGCAAATTTTAATCAGTTTATTGTTTAAGAAGATTTTTAACAATAAATTTATTTTAACTTACAGGATTTGGTTGATTTTTTGATACTGGAACCTCACTATATTTTTATTTTCTGTACATGTTTTGAATGCACATGCATTCATCCTTAGTGATTTTCTGTACCTGTTGTTTTCCCACTACTTTCTCTCTCTTCCTCACCATAGCCTGATGAACTTTCTCTCTCTTCCTTTCACCATTGCCTGACGAACTACCTTATGAAGTCATCTTGTAATGTGACTTCAAAATTCATTGCATATTAATTTTGAATAGTTTGGGATTTTCACAGTGAAATATAGTATCATATAACAAATTATTTATGAGTAATTCATTCAAATTTCACAAGTTTTATTCCACTTACTTGGACATGTTTCAAAGGCAAATTTCCTTCATCGTCAGCAAGATTCCACTGTCAGCTTTCCAGCATGGTATTAAGATGTTGCTCTTTGGATTTTATAAACTATTTGATGAGGTTGCTGTTGTTTGGAAGATCAAAATTAACTAAATTTTCTTCATTTTCGTTCTAGAGTATATGTTCCCACACTGATAATTCTATGGGTTTTTGAAGAGCTTTTAATTTGGTTCATTTTGGAACTCATGGTTTGTTTGCAAGAAATGGTATGCTACTGCTGATTTTTCCATATGTTTATATTTTACATTTCTCATGTGTAACCGTATGGTTTAAGGAACATTTCATTTTGGAACCATGAGTTCCAAAATGAACCAAAACTCTTAAAAGCTCTTCAAAAACCCATAGAATTATCAGTATGGGAACATATACTCTTGAGCGAAAATGAAGAAAATTTAGTTAATTTTGATCTTCCAAACAACAGCAACCTCATCAAATAGTTTATAAAATCCAAAGAGCAACATCTTAATACCACGCTGGAAAGCTGACAGTGGAACTGTGCTGACAATGAAGGAAATTTGCCTTTGAAAATGTCCAAGTAAGTGGAGTAAAACTAGTGAAATTTGAGTGACTTCCTGATAAGTAATTTGTTATATCATTGCGTATTGTTTGTTTTGCATATAAATATGTTTTCCCAAATATTAAGTACTATATGGTTTCTTGCTATTTTTAATAATTTTTGTTTTTGGATCTATTTCATTATATACGAACCAAAAGTGGCAGCTACTGCAGATTTTTCTATTTCTTTGTATTTGATGTTTCTGAGATGCATTGGCTAAATTTCATTTTGTCAGTATATATATACCTGATTACACTCTTTGCAATTTATTTGATATATGCCTGATCTATTGTTGGTTTCAGTTTTATCTTAAGTTACTATTTTATATTAACTTACTTAGACTAAATTTCTACTGGAGAGCAGAATATTTTTTAATACTTTTCTAAATTATTTTCTGCCAAAGGATGATATGAGTTTTTTAAAAAATTGTTTTTTTCTGCTTTCTCTTTTTTCCAAAGTGCTTGTGTCTTTTGTCTTTATGCTCTTGTTTTTCTATTAGTTCATTCCATATCTTGCTTATCGAGAACCTCTGGCTAGGAGAGAAACTTTAGAAATTGAGCAGCTTCCAGATAACATAAACAAAGACAGAGATTTTCAAATAAGCAAAACATGAAATCCATTATTAATCAACAAACAACTGCACCATAATTCTCCCATTTCTCCTAGCCCCTCCTACTCCCATTGGTTCTGTCCCTCTCTGCCTCTCCAGACACTTTCAATCAGTCTACTGATATTGCTGATTGCAATATCCACCAAAAGCCTTTAAATTTTGTTTAAATTAATTATCACAACAAAAAACCTGGTAATGATCAATTTTAATAACAGCAATGCCAGCCATGAAAGTTCAAAAGCATGATAGAATCAGAAAACATTTGTATTTTAAAAGTATCTTGAATTCTTATGAAATATTGCTGCACCTAGATATTTTTATTTTAATGTTTGTAGATCATGATGTAAGATATATTAAGTTATAGCTGGTTTTAGTGAGGTTTATAAATTATTAAAGCAAATTACTCCACACATAAAAATAGGTTCTGCTTATTACTGCTTCATTTATAAGATGTAATATTAGTACAATTGTAGTTTAGCACAATAAAATGATAGCAATTTTGATATTTAGCAGTTTTTGTATTGACAGATACTCTTTAGATAGTAAAGTTTTTGACATGACATATATTTCATAATTGGGGGTGTAATATACAAATAAATGTATTATTTAATAAAGATTTGGTCATTAGTAATATTTTGTAGAACATTCAATTTGTAACAAGTGAGCAAGTAGTGAATGAACTTAATTATATTTAAAATTAATTTCATGTCAGAACTAATGCAGTGAAGCAATGAATTTATTCTTAATTAGTGAGTAGATTTAAACATGTTCTGTAGAATTCAATGGTAAGTGGAGCATAAGAGTATTAAATTGACTCACTAGCTAATTAAGAATGAACTTTATGATACAACTAAGTTGGTATTAATGACACTGCACTTCACTACCAATTTTTATTCTTCAGAATATGTTTCAAGATCATTCATTCTCATCCTCGCTGGGGACTGACTAACACTGGCAGATGACGGTGAGGCCTCTGGTGGTTCCAATAAGTACTGGAGCAGGAAATCCATTGAAGGGATGTCAAAGTTCATAACTTGGTGTTTATTTTTTAAAATGTAAATTCTCTCCCATAATGCTAACTCTTTGGGATTGTTCGTAGCTTTCAACAGTTGCACTTCTTTTGCAATGCCATAGCCATAAGTCCAAAAATGGTCGGCAACTGCAAGATGGATAAATCAGCAGTTTCAGACTATTTTTGGACTTAGGACCATGACATTGCAAAAGAAGCAAAACTGTTGAAAGCTACGAACAATCCCAAGGAGTTAGCAACATGGGAAAGGATTTACATTTTAAAAAATAAGCACCAAGTTATGAACTTTGACATCCCTCCAATGAACTTCCTGCTCCAGTACTTAATGGAACCACCAGAGGCTACACCGTCACCTGCCAGTGTTAGTCAGTCCGCAGCTGAGGATGAGAGCGAACGCTCTTGAAACATGTTCTGAAGAATGAAAATTGGTAGTGAAGTGCAGTGTCACCTAATACTGACTTAGTTGTATAATTTAACAAACTTCACTATTCCTAACTTCTTTTAAGTTTACAATGAACATAATTATTTACAAAAATCACAACTTTCCAAAAATTTTTAATAAAGCTGTGATCCATATGCAAAGTTTTATTTTGGATTCTTTAATTTTTACCAAAAACCAGAGCTGTAAAGAGATATTATTAGATATAGTTCACTGTTGGCTGAGGTACATAGATCTTAAGATGATATTTATTTTGGAAGATTAAATCTTTGGATTAAATGTCAGAAAATTGCTACTGTATAATTGGCAGTTGAGTGAAACATGAATGAAATGTTGAAAATTTGTTATAGGATTAAGATTATTGATTTTAGGATGTATATTCATGCTGGAAAAGCAAGTAGGATAGTTTGAGCTCACAGCACTTTCAGTATTTGCTGCTTTGAACATGACAAAACTGTGTGCAACTTGAGATCCTGTTGGTTATGCTATTGCAAAACACTACTGAACCAGGAGCATTTAATACAGTGGAAATTAGACTCCTTTTATTTTAATATAAGTACTACATACATTAATGTTAATATAAATTATCCCAGAGCATTCTATTGTGAGCATCCCTGGTAATTTTTATTTCTGTAACTGTGTTATCAGAAATCTGATTTTTACTTTTTTGTTATTTAGTCATGCAACAAATGGTTGAAGTAAGCAAATAATTTTTTCCTATATAGGAGAAGTCATTTTGGCGGCGTTACATCTATTTATGGATAAATTATGCATTGTTTGAAGAACTGGAAGCAGAAGATGAGGATCGCACAAGGCAAGTGTATCGAGCTTGTCTAGAATTGATTCCACATAAACATTTTACGTTTACAAAAATATGGCTCCTGTATGCCCATTTTGAAATCAGAAACAAGAACCTCACTGTAGCCAGGAAAACCCTGGTAAGTTCTGAAACATCAAGTAGCATCTTTTATTGCTGATAAGCTTAAATCTTTGTGATACTTTTCAGATGAGCTTTTATTTGTTTTTAAAATAATACTAAATATAATATGCCAATGCTAATTTATCTGCTTAATTAAATACCAAATCATTAATTCTTTAGTTTGTCCATTCATTCATTCATTCCCTCATTCACTCACTGCCTGAGATGCCTTAGCAGTAAAAACAGCATTAAACACTATTAAAAAAATTCATTCATTGGTTTGTGTGTACTTTTGTTTCTCCATTTGTTTCTAAGAAATATAAAATTAATTATATAAGTTAATTAATGTATTAATGAATGGCCCAATGTCAGAGCAATATCACTAGTTATGAACTAATGATACTTGATTATTATTTAATCCGTAAGATTATTACAGTTGATAAGTTTCTCCAACCCCAAACTTATACACTTATTGGGTCCTCATTCTGCTGCACGGTTAGAAATTAACTTAACCAACAGGAATTAATTTAGCCAACATAGTTGCCATATGTGCCTCACCACCTGCCAAAGGAAATCATGTCATGTCATGTGATCAGAGCTCATAGAGTGTAATTTTTGTTTCTTTTCACATTATTTATTGGTATTAAAGTAATATAGTACTCACCATCATAGTAAATGCTCAACGTACCTATCATCCTCTGTGATGCCGGAAACCTTTCAAAAAGAGATTAAGACACTAGTCACAATTCATCCTCCTGAATATTGCAAATTGCCTTCTAGATATTTTGTTGCAGCACCTACATGAGTTTTACTTCAGATACAGCAGTAATTTTATACAGATGAAGATGTTGGCTTTATGCACACTGTTGACAGATACACCAACTTGCTGGACAAATCATATTAAAGACTTTTGAGGAGAAGTTTCTAATTGATAGGCTATCTCATCAAGTTTCTCCTCTGTTAAAACTTGGTTTTTTGATTTTTACTTCTTGTAAATGAAAATGCCTTGGGTTTGAACTGTGTTTACCAATCTGAAAATTGCACCTCCCAATAGATATGCTATTCCTGAAAATTCAGCATGAAATTCTCTCCTATAGTACATGTATGATTTCTTTTGCACATAATCATAAATAAATATTCTTTGTTCTAGTGGATATCTCACTGTTAACATACTGTGTAATTCAAAAATATCCATTAAAAAACCTAATGTATACTTCCTACAGAAATACAATGAAACCAGGCAAATAAAGATAACTGAGCAAGCTCAATTGCTTGCATCAGCAGAACTTTAATTTAAGACTTATTGGAAATGGCACATGAACTGAAGAATTGCCTGCATTGGCTGAACTTTAACTCGAGGCTTATTCGGAATGGCAAGTACACTAAAGATGAACTGGTATTCACTAATTAATAAAAACTCCAATTACTTAGCAGAATGAAGGAATGATATATGGTATATATATACAAGTTATGAACAAAAGTTCTTCAGATAAGTAATGCACATAAAGAGACACAATGAAAAAATTAAATATCTCAAGCCTGTTATGCTCTTCTTCATTGTAAGGAAGGCAGTAAACAGGTATGATAAACACTGACTTAGCATAGTTTTCATGTTGTTAGAATATGCCCCACATAACAGTTAGAAATACTTCACCTGTCAGTGGTATTGGATATACATAACCCTTAAGCTGTATTCTTATAAAATATTTCACAATATTTAAAGTGATCTTTTCTTTTGAGAAAATTTGCATTCATGCTATTAAGTCTTATTCTAAAATTGCTGCAGTTTACCTCTTTATATTCACCTTCAATTCTTGCAATGTGTGTGAACTATTCATATAAACTTTAGTTTTCAAGTTCCCTCATAGATAGCACATATAGTAAGATCTGGGGATCACACTAGCCAATTCTTTAGTAATAATCTTGTCTTCAAGAATTTCCTCAATTAAAGCTAAAGTGTCACCATCCCTATGCACTGTAGCAGATTCTTGTTCAGAAGGTGTTGTATTATACAGGATTCTTATTCTGAAGTGCCATTGGAAATTAATTTTTCAAATGGAAAGTTCCTGCATATCGGTGTTGTCACCTATTCAGGAAAATCAATTTTGCAGTTTAAACTCATAGTGTACATATTTTGCTTCTTTTGTTATTTATTATTAGTAATAATTATTAATATCTTACTCACCATGGTAAAATTCTCAGAGTGCCTGCCCTTGACTGTGGGATATGCACGAATCCTTTTGAAATAAAATTGAGACACTGGTCACAATTCATACTCTTGGAAATTGTAAACTGCCTCTAAAATATTTTGTTTCAGCACTTCTATGGGTTTTATTTCAAGTACAGCTGTAGTTTTATATCATTGAAGATGCACTTAATGGTTTTATATGCACTGGCAACATACACACCAATTTGCTGGACTAATCTTGTTAAAGAATTTCATGGATACATAGTTTCAAATCGATAGCCTATTTCACCAAACTTCTGTTCTTGACTTCTTGTCATTGAAAATGTTTCGAGTTCAAACTTTGTTCACCAATTGGAAAATTGTACTTCCTGATGGAGATTTAATATTGGAAATTTACCATGAAATCCCTCCTATAATACTTACTCCACAGTAGAGAGCACTATCACGGGTAGAGCAGGAGGTCTGGGGTTCGAATCCTGCCAGGACCATCCTCCCTGACTGAGGTTTTTTCCAGGTTTTCATAAATGGCAAATGCTGGGCAGTACCCTAAACTTAGGCCTGGAACATTTCCTTCCTTAAAAAATTCTTTTCTAATATATAATTTCATTTCATGTATCACCACTGTCCACCTCCTGTGGTGCCTCAGTAATAAATACGGGCATTAAACACTAGTAAAAAAAAAAATGTAGAAAGCCTAATAGACTCTTCCTACATAAATGCAACTGAAACAGTAGTTGTGATAAACATGACTGAGCAACTAAAATTGTTAATTGAAACATTGCACAGTGAAATTAATCATATATTAAGATCATTGTGTGATTGAGTCAAAGTAAACACTCTTTTGCTCCACTTACTTGTTAAATATGTAGGACCAGTTTCACGAACCCTTTGTTCACATCTATGCTATGGGATGTGTAATCTGCTCTGATGGAGTGTGATACACTTGAAGTTTATGTTTTCATCAGCGAAAGTGTCAAAGTTCATTAAACTGTCTTTGTACTTGTAAATGTAGATTTTCTCCTAAGTTGCTAATTCTGTAGGTTCTTGCATGATTTTAATAATTTTGTTTTATTCAATATGTCATGGTTTTCTATCCAGAAATGAGATGCAACTGCTGATTTCTCCAGTTGCTTGTATTTTATGTTTCTGAAATGTCCTTTTAACCATGTGCCTATGTTTCTCTTTGTTTTTCTATTGTAAATTTTTCCACATTCTGCTCAACTTATTTTATAAATACCTGCTTTTTTCTCTTGTGGAATACTGTCATTAACATTATCAGGAGATTTTTAACGTTAAATCTGTTTACAGGTGCTAACTTGATATTAAAATCTTTAAGAATATTTTGAAATTTTTTTGTAGCCCATGGATGATATGTGAATTTTTTTAAAATTTAGCTTACCTTTTTGGTGAAAGTGTTGTGGTTTCTTTAATAAGTTTTTGCCTCTTGAATTTCTGTAATTTTTATGTGTACTAGTTCTTTTTTATAACCATTTTTAACTACTGTTCTTTCTATTTGTTTGTATTCTTTAAAATATTCTTCTTTGCTAATTTGTAGGTTAACTAACCTATGTGTTAAGATGTTGATCACTGCATGTTTGTGCATTGTAGGGTTAAAACTGTCAGATTTGATGTGATTGTCTACTTGTGTATTCTTTCTGTATATTTCAAATTCCAGGTTTTCTTGACGTTTCATTACTTTTCTGTTCAAGAAGGGTAACATCTTGGTTAAAAGCACATTTCAGTAACATAAAATACAAGCAATTGGAGAAATCAGCAGTGAAATCTCATTTCTGGACAGAAAACCACGACATATTGAATAAAACAAAATTATTAAAATCGGTGCAAGGACCTACAGAATTAGCAGCAATATGGGATAAAATCTACATTTACAAGTACAAAGACAGTTTAATGATCTTCCACACTTCTGCTGATGAAAACATAAACTTCAAGTTCATCACACCTCCATCAGAGCAGATAACACATCCCCATAGCATAATAGTTTATCCTCTAGTCGACAATGGGCTGATGATGCAATTAAAGGGTACGAGAAACCGGTCCTTCATATTTAACAAGTAAGTAGAACAAAAGAGTGTTTACTTTGACTCAATTGCACAATGATCTTAATATATGACTGAGCAAGTTCAATAGCCTGTATCTGTGGAACTTTAAACTCCAGTCTTACCATGGTGCATCCTCTGAAGATCAATCAGTTTTCAATACTGCATACATTGTTCGATGGCATAGCAGAATGGGGGCATAATATATTCTGTAAAGTGATATTTTACAATGCAACAAGGAGTAATAAAAGTTTTTTATAAAATTTACATAATATTTAACTGGTTGCAGGAAATATAAAATATGTCATTTTAATATATATAAAATACAGATAGCAACAAACAAATGAAAAATAATTTAGAAGTTTTTATTGGGAAGCTAGGGAAAAGTGATAAATATCAGCATTCCCAATGGTAACTAGCAACCAACCAACCATTATATATATATATAAAGTATTAACAATGACAATAATAATAATGGAAATGATAATAATTATAACAACAATGATAATTATAATAATACTAATAATAATAACAACAGGCTAATTCATCAGTATATGTATGTATAATTTTTGTTGAAATGACATTTGCATTTTTTCATTATACCAGTCTCTAAATTTGGTCCCCCCCCCTTGACAAGTACTTTTCTCTTATGTTGCAAAAGGACCTTCCTTCTGAGCACACCAACTCTTATTCTTTTTCTGTTGGTTTAGGTCCAAAATGTTGCTCTGCTTCCCTATTTCTATTTTGCTATGCATAAAATCACTGATGCTGCTACAGCCATTTCAAATATGTAACAAGAAGTAAGAACTGAAACGAGACTGAAACTATTGCTAGTGCTTGAATTGCAATTATTATGTTAATTGTACCATGGGTTATCATTCATATTATTGTTTAGCAATTCATTAATAGTGTCATTAATATAATTTCAGTTATTTTATAATGCACTGGTAGTTCCTAGACCATTTTAAAGAATAGTATTAGAGTGTCAATTATAGAAGCTATTTGTAACCAGCTATAGTTCAAACATTGTTATTTGGATGCAACCTAGAAATAATGAGTTAATAAAGTTAAAGGTTTCTCTAAGGTAATATGATTAAAATGCTAATTTGATAAATTTTCTTGGTTTTGTTTGATATTCAAAATGATGGATTTTCCTACATTATATACATTTACTACAGAACAGCAATTCCCAAACTGGGTTGGGACCATGAGGGAGGTCGCTGTATTCTATATGGGGGGTCCTGGTGGAAAGATGGTCAATCTGTCACCCATTACATGTTACATTTAAACAGTTTCATGTATTATAAGTAGTTTTGGATAGCAGGAATTTTCACATTGAAATATAGTATAATGTGTAGTATTATAATAAATTGTTGAGGAATTTCACTAATTAATGAAATTTGAACGATTTCAACAATAATTTGTTATAGTTTCATGTATTAGTTTAAGAAACATACAAATATACTATTTCACACTAAGTGTGCAGAATGTACATACAGAAGGTATGTAAACTATTAATTACTACTATATTACACATCAGAATGCATGAACTCGCAAATTAATTATTATTAACCAGCAAAGTGAATGGAGGGATCACCAATAATTTCATTCTGGAAAAAAAGTTTATGCATGCAAGAAATTTGAGAACTGCTGCTATAGAAGATTTTTCTACACAGTTTAAATTTTATTTTGCATATATTGCTAATATATTACAATTTTGTTTAATTGAAGATTTTCTCTACAAAACTTTGCACAGAACAGAAGACAGCACAACAGAAGACTTGAGCTAGGTTTCACAAACTAAAAAACTTTTCCTGTTTATTGAAGTCATATGATGAACAAAAAACAGTAGCTCAAGAGACATGTGAGAAATCCAGTCACTTAAATTTCCATAAACAATTCATGGAAATGAGAGATTAATGAACTAAACTAACTAAGAGAGAGAAAGCTGTTCTGCATAGGTTTAAACAATGTCTTGTAGTCTGTTAGGTAGGTTTGTATATTTGACATCGCGGATGACTGACATTGGAATAATCAATGTCCTTATGTAATTCATTAAGTTATTGGTAAAATAAAGTTTTTTGACACATGGTTGTCTGGAAAAAAAGGAATAAAAAGTTGGAAGGATCAGGGAATTGAGGCAAGTTTTTTATTGGGGTGTGTCGACGATGTCTCCATATGTTGGATGCCTGCTTTGAAGCTGTTTTTATATCCTGATGTTGATTTAGTCATTGGACCGAGGGTCCCACTTCTTACCCCGGGTCGTTCAGGGGTTCAAAGTTGCCTTTTGTGTCTTTATTGGTCATGGGAAGAGGGGAGGTTTAAATCGCATGACTTTACTTCACTTAAATGCATTGAGATGTTTAATCATGCTACACTAGTTATCAGCCACCTGGTTCGTTATCTCTGTAACTTTGATGGCATGTGCTAAATATGCTGCATCTGTGTGCCTCGCATCTACTGCCGCTGGTAAAGCGATGTTGATAATCAAAGAATGAGGGAAATGTATATATGACTGAACGAATATATTACTGAAGTACATATATGTGAGTAAGCCGAACGTAAGACTGGAAAAACATATATGTGAATGAACCGAATGTAATACTGAGATGTATGGTAATGCCATAACTTTCTGATCTGAAATGCGGCTGCCATCTGGTAAAAAATTGTTGGGTAAAAAACTTAAATGAAAAACGTGATTTGCAAGATTTGTTTCTCCTTATATATGAAATCCAAATGTTGCTACATGGTTTCAAACCATTATATGGGGCCTACAGCACAGCACCAATGGTTTTCCTGAACCTTTGAAATATTTAAATATAATTGGTGAGCTCTTGAGCTGTCAAACGTGCTTATTTTAAATTTATTGCCTTTCTAGCTTTATTGGAGAAACATATGATGTGGTGACATTATTGCTAACACCTGTTTCCTCTCCTACCTTCAACAAATTTTGAAACATCATCAGCATCTAAGTAAGGTACAAAAGGATCTATTTTTCAGCCACCTGCATGCACTTAACTTTGTTATAGTAGTGAGACCTGTCGCTCTAGCCATTACCAGCAGAAGAAATACAAAAGATGACAAAGGCAACCTTTTCCATATTGTTATAGAGTTAGACAGCCAGGTAGCCGTAAATTCATTTTTGCAACATGAAATGTCACAGTTGTTTGCTACTATAAGCTATTTACATTATCTATATTACTATTTACATTATCTAAAAGCATTTACTCTTGGGCATGAGTGGGTGTGAGAATCAATCACAGAATGCATGGGATATAATGTCCATGCCTTTATTGTAGAATATTATTTTATTGTATAAGATTCACTATAATTTTAAGTTATATTTTGATGACAAAAATATGTTTCTTATACAGAGAAAAATATAGTAATATAGCATTCCATATAGTGTTTTAGTTTCTAATTATAGTTCTTCATAAATGTTCAGGCTCAGTAAATGAATTCATCTGATGTTATGCACATCTCTCAAAAAATATATTGTTTCTCCAAATTAATCAATTTAGAAGGCGCTGTATTATAAGTAATATGTAAATAATTCCAAACATAGCTTTATTATACAAAAAGTTGGTATTAGGTGACACTAAACTTCACTAACTGATTAATTCATCAGAACATGTTTCAAGAGCGTTCACTCTCATCATCAGCTGGGGACTGACTGATGATGACTGGTCCCAGCTGAAGATGAGAGCAAACTCTCTTGAAACATATTCTGATGAATTAATCAGTTAGTGAAGTTTAGTTTCACCTAATACCAACTTATTTGTATATTTAACAAACTTCGTTGTTCCTAACTTCTTTTAAGTTTACAATAGTTTTACTATTTAACTGTACTCAGTTACTCATAATGATAAAAGTGTGTAAGGCAATAAAGGAATAGACATATGCTGTTAACTTGATTTAATTTAAGGTCTGTATGTACTGTTGTTTCTTAGTAGTAAATGTGTTTAATAGGGAATGGCTCTTGGAATTTGCCCTAAAGATAAACTGTTCCGAGGCTACATCGATCTGGAGATTCAACTGAGAGAGTTTGATCGCTGCAGAATTTTATATCAGAAATTTCTGGAATTCGGACCTGAAAATTGTGTGACATGGATGAGAGTAAGTATTTGAATTAATATTCATCTTACCTATAGTAAATTGATCAGAGTCTATGTATTCATTTCATAATTCAATTTTTTTTAAGCCCATTATTATTGCTCCTTAGTAGAAGTATGATAATTTGATATCTGTTTCTTTGTCTGCTATTATAAGTTTAGTATTTTTAAACCTTAAAACACAAAAGAAAATGCCAGTTTAATAAAAAAGAAATACCATTATATTATTAAATAAGGATTAGTGCATAACTCAGTTGAACTGCATATTCTTATTCGCCCCACTTGCTTGTTTATATATAGAGCAAAATGGAACCAATAAGAGTGCAATATCGGCTCAGAAGAGATTATTAAGAGGGTGTAGTTCAACTCAGTCATTCAATAATCTTAATTATAGGATACTTCACTGACAATCTCCAATTAGCACTTCAACTGTTATATTAGTTTGCAGAGCTGGAAACCTTGCTGGGTGACATAGATAGAGCACGAGCCATTTATGAACTGGCAGTTAATCAGCCTCGATTGGATATGCCAGAACTATTGTGGAAAGCATATATTGATTTTGAAGTTGGTCTTGGTGAAACAGGAAAGGCTAGGGAACTTTATGAAAGACTACTTGAAAGAACATTACATGTTAAGGTAAGAGTATTTAATCAGTGCTTTAATAAAGATTGTACAGTGCTTTTAGTTGCAGTTGTATATTTTCTCTATTCTTGTACAGTTGTTGAGAGTATTAGGAAAGCAAGCAACATCTTTATCCTGAAAGAAAATTTATCATTTATTTATATCACTGCCTCAACTTAACATGCAAATTGATAGTAATCAAACCTAGGTACTTCCTATTATAGTACATTGTTGTGCACCAACAGGACACGTATAAGGATCATTTATTTAAGGCTAAGTTAAACTTTATATTTGAAGTAATCACATTTGAAGTTATCACAGTTATATTTGCTGACTTTTCATTTCTTTTAGCTAAGATTTGCTATGTTTTTACTTGTTAAAGGTATGGATGAGCTACGCCCAATTTGAAATGTCAGCTGCAGATGAAGTCAATGTAGCACTGGCAAGGCGTGTATATGAGAGAGCTAACCAATCTCTCAGAGGCGCAAATGAGAAAGAGGAGCGTGTTTTGCTGTTAGAAGCATGGCGAGACTTTGAGAATCAACATGGTGATGATGAGTCACTCAAAAATGTTATGCAGAAAATGCCTCGCAGAGTTAAGAAGAGGCAACGTGTACAGGCAGATGATGGAGTAAGTGAAACATTAATTGGTTTGATTTTGTTTTTCCCAACATAGTATCCTATCTAATCATTAACTGATTGTATAGAGAGATTTAACTTCTAGAAAAATTCAAGAAAAAATGTTTTTTCCAAGCTTTGAAAAAATAAGAATGGAATCTTTTAACTTTGAAAAAATATGAATAATGTCAATTTAGAAGCTCTGTCTGTCTGTCTCTCTCTCTCTCTCACACACACACACACACACACACACACAAAGACTAAAGTAGTTAACTTGAAAAAAATGAAATTAAGTGCTTTATTTTGTACAAACTATACAAGGGTAGGTCTGTAAGTTTCTGACCTCGGTGATAAGGATTATCGCTTTCACAAAATCCTTATCTGGTGTCATACCTTATTTATTAAGTAAATATATGCAGCTGTAACTTCCACTCTGCTGTGTTCAGTTGTTCACATATAATTATATAAAGAAAGCTATTTGTAGAATATTGTGTCATGTTCCAGTATTGAGCTGTTATTAAATTCTTCACAAAAGAAGGAGTTATCCAAATGAAATTGAACAGCAGTGTATATGGGGAAGCATCCCATCACATTCTACCATAAAAGAATGGGCCAAACTTTTTCCAATGGGTTGAGAAAGCATTGGAGACGAAGAGCATGTAGGTCGGCCCTTGGAAGTGCTCACTCCTGAATATGTTGCTCTTGTGGAAGAAGAAATTATTAAAGACCAGCGACTAAAAGTTATAGAAATAGAAGCAAGATTGGGCCTTTCTAAAACAACAGTCCTTCGAACTATTCATGAACATTTAAACAGAATAAGACTAGTGCAAGATGGGTGCATAGACTTCTTTCCTCAGTCCTTGTCAGGCATTTTTGGAGCTCTGCCATGGCAATAAAAGAGAAGTTGTTAAACGAGATGAAACTATGGTTCTCTACTATGATCGCTTGTCCAAAAGAGAATCAATAGAGTGGCATAAACCTGGCCTCTAAAGGCCAAGGTCACTCAGTCAACCAAGAAGATGGCCATGATCTTTTGGGACTGTGAAGGAATATTCTTCATTGAGTTCAAGGAGAGGAACACCACAATAAATGGGGAGTACTATGCTAACCTACTGCATAGACTACATGCTTCCATCAAAGAGAAAAGGCAAGGAAAGCTGAGTGGTTGTGTGCGACTTCTTCACGACAACATGCCTGTGCAAATAGCTCTTGTTCCAAAGGAAGCTATGAAGAAATGTAGCTTCAAGGAGATCGACTACCCACCCTATAGTCCAGATCTAGCACCCAATGACTATTTCCTCTTCTCAAAACTCAAGAAGAGCCTTCAAAGAAGGAAATATAAATGTGACAAAGAAGTGATGGATGCTGTTAATGCCTATTTTGCAGACAAGGCTTCTGATTATGAAGCCTTGAAATGTTAATTCAAAGATATAAGAAGTGTATTGCAATAAAAGTTAACTATATTGAAAAGTAAAATATAGTTTTTATCTTTATCATATCTAAAAAATGGTTAAGCCGGAAACTTATGAGCCTGCCCTTGTATGTGCTGTGGCATGCTTATTTTTGGTACCTGTGATCTTTTAATGCATGGCATCTTTGATTTAATTTTCAGAGTGAAGAAGGTTGGGAGGAATTCTTTGATTATATCTTTCCTGAAGATGAAGCAACAAAGCCAAACCTGAAATTGTTGGAAATGGCAAAATCATGGAAAATTCAGCAACAAAAGTTGCAGTTTCAAGGAGAGGATTCAACTGTGTAATATCATGGTTCAATTATAATGGAAAAATGAAGTAGTTCCTGACAAGTGTGGAACATTATGCCAGAGGTAAAGATGGAATTCTGTACTTTTTGAGTGTGTGTGTGGTCATCTTCTCTCCATTGTGAAGTTCACAGCATTGTTAGTTTCCTATACTGGTCTCAGAACTGTGATAAATTCTTTCCCCAGTCCTGCTTTGGTTTATTCACACTTTTATGAAATCAGATATTGGTGAATTATGTAGTTTGTATCTGCAAAGGATTTTGCTCTGAATTGGCATTTAACCATACATGTAATTTTTTTCCCGAGTAATGTAACATGTATGACTAAATTGATGTTTGTACAGGGTCTGTCCATCAGTTGGACATAACTCGCTTGATAAAGTAAGCAATGGAATTCTTAAGCATGTAACATCAAGTTAGATACACTCAAACACAGGCTATAAGCCACCATCTGGCAAACAAGAACTGATGATTCATTTAAGAACTTTCGAAAAATTATAAGAAATTTTTAAAAAATTCTGTTGGAACTCACATAGTGAAGCTTGTTAAATGTAATTCTATCTAAGCTGTCGTCTAACACTCATATACTTCACTTACTTTTAAAACCAGTCCCACTATATTTAAAAATTAGTGAAGCATAAGAGTGTGTTAGATGACATTAGATAGAAGAACTGATGAGTTATGAGCAAGGGGGGAAAGTAGTTTATAGCTGATGGCTTATTGTATCCTCACCATTGTTTACAGTCCAATATCAACATGGCTTAATTCTGCTTTTAGTGCTTAGAAATTCTGATGCCTAGTGATAAAAAAAAATTTTCTCACTTTTTCTGGCAAAAGTAGTTTGTTTCAGTAGAGCTGACAGTCTTCTTGGCAGCCTGTTATATTACAGATTTCAGCAGGATAGCCAAATTAAAAAAAAATAACTGGCTTTGTTGCATACAAATTAATAATGAACAGTTTTGTTGCAGCAAAATATTATCTTAAAAGCATAAGGCCATATTATAATATATATAACACCAACTTTCTCTCACTGTATTTTTGTACTTGTTAGTGTGAACAATGCAGAAATTTTTGTTTGATTTTGGTACTCTATTTAATACTTTAGTTTCTTTATTTTCTGCATATGTTTGTATTTTTAACTGTGCAGCACTGAAATCATAAACCAAATTGTTTTACACATTTGCCATATGCTGAAATATTTGAATATGTGAAACTACTATGGGAAAAGCTTTGATTGAAAAGCTTGGATTTGGAAGGAAAAAATCACTTTTATAGCACATTTTCTCTAATATGGAAAACAAACATGCAGCAAATTGCACAGAAGCAGGGATTAATTAAAGTTTTAATTTAGAATAAGTAGCATGCAATATGTAAAATAAATATAGTACAATGCATTAAATAAATCTTGTCTTAAAGGAAACATTGCTATGAGGCAATTTGTTGATTATTGGTCAGAACTTAAAATAAAAACATTTTATGTCTTAAATACTGAAACATAAGCAGAGCTTGCAATCATAAATTGACCTTGTGCTCATTATTCTAATGATTTAAATGTTTTTGAAACTGTTTTTTTTTGCATCTGGTTAACTGACTGGGTACAGAGGTGTAACAGAACTTGCTGCAACCTTGAAATAATGATAATAAATCATATGTATTAGTACTAAGAGGCATCTAACAATGCAACAAGTTTGTCCTTTGCAAAAAACTATTTGTCATCCTAAATGAGTTTATTCTAATATCTTATTTTGATTTAAAGTAAAACACTAAAAATCATGTCGTCACATTAAAACTCTCTTTAAGTTTCACAAACACAGTTATAAAAGTAATTTTGGTACATTTCGTGAGGCACATTCCTCACATTGTCAACCAAAACGACGACTCACTTTTATAAGTGTGTTTGTGAAACTTAAAGAGAGTTTTAATGTGACGACATGATTTTTAGTGTTTTACTTTATATCAAAATAAGATTAACAAAAGTTTCACTGTGTGGATTCCGACATTCCGTAAACATGTTATTCTAATATATCCTGCAGTTATTCTGTCCTCAAGTATATCTCTGAACCAAAGCTGTACAACTTTTACTTGTGAGCAGGTTGAAAGATAGTATGCAGCAAAATGTCATACATTTTGGGAATATTCAAACATTGTCTGGCACCAGATTAAAAGCATTCCAGTGGTTGAGCTCTTAATGATTAATAATACTTTTAATGGATGCAACCTGTTGGACAGTGAGTTCATGAAATAAAATGAACACTATTTATTAGCATTTAGCTTCATATTGCCAGTCATACAGCCATATAAGGACTGTATATTCAGCAAACATTGTAAGCTATAAGTCATTTAGATGGTGGTGTTAGTAGTAGGGATGTTTTATGCCAGTTCTTTTAACTGACTAAACTCCGGCATTTGTGACAGGCAATAATCAATTTCCTAGTTGCACATTTTGTGGCTAACTGCATAGTGCCATAGGAAAGCAGTGATGGAATAATTAGTGGAATAAGTTGAAAAGGAAAATAGAATAGTCAAAGAAAATGCTGCAGTTACCTGTTAAGAAAAATTCTATTGGAAATTTTTAGTCTGAAAGAAAGCTAATATAGCCTTTTTCCCACTATAAAAATTAGAATTATCATATGTGACGTATAAGTGGAGGCACATTAGGGCTATATCAAAAATAAAATTTTAAAAAATATGACATAAGCTAATAGTTTATACCAACAGTTTTGAAATTGCGGTCCACAACCCCTTGGGGTCCCCAACACATTAGAGTACTGTTAACAGCATTTACTCTTGAATGTATAGATACAACAATGAATTATGACAAAAAAAATATAATAATACAAATTTGCATTGTGTATTTTCAGGGTAAAGTAAGCTGAAATGTGGACCAGGCAGAACACTTATGTGTTTGCCTTTATCTTTTGGCAGTGAACTGCATAGGCTAGGGCTTGCCTCCTCTGTAAGGCTCGGATTTCAAACCACATGGCTGGGCTCCATGTTTTACTGGCCAGACACGACATTATTTGTTGCAGCTTGCATAGCAAAAAACTGCTTGTGAATCTGCATGGAATTCACAAGATGTTTGCACTCTTGGAAAGCCTTGTGTTTGTGTTAGATATTTTAAATTACAGCTTTTATTCTCTGGTATTCCAAATAAAGCAGTTTAATGCACTTAAATATTTGAAGGAAATTGTTCTGTATTTCAACCATAAATGTTCACATTGATGATCTGCCAAACAGTCTTGACTTGCTTACAAAAAAGCTTTTCATATTGTTCAATTCCTTGCCAAATAGTCTGAGAAGTAGGTCATGTTGCTCATTATGGAATGACTAAAACCCAATAATCTGTTTAGATAATTGTTGATGTGATGCTCAAGCTTTTGGATTGTTTTTAGCAGGCTATTGGCAAGTTTGACACCAAGAGCATTGTGCAGCATTGATCAATGATTGTCTCATTTTTAAATGTTGACAGCCATTGACACACTTTTCTGCCACCAACAAAGTCATCTGCATATTAATTACATTATTCTTTGTTACATTTCATGAGGCCTCTTGTCCTTCAAATACAAAAACTGAATCATTCACTACTTCTCTATGCCACATCTGCCATCCATTCCTCATTATTAAACCTTCTGTGAGAATGTCTGCAGGAATTTGAAATGTGTAGTGCTGTCCTAGCAAGTGCTTTTTTTTTGACAGTATTTCTGTCTTCCTAAAACAGAAGAAAATCTGCTGAGGAAAAATTCATAAAATATTATTAAATAAATTTAAATGTAAGAAAAACATATTAAAATTAAAAAACCTACTAGGAATTATGAGCTATACTTTTATTTTTGTTACATTTAGTTTAGATTATCATAGTTGACTCTTTACCATTTGTAAATTATCATTTATATTCATCATTGTAGCATTTAATACATTAAAATACTATGTGTACAAATTGTGATACATTATGTTTATAATTTTTTAAACTTAAAAGGAATAAATTTCTTGTAAAATTAAAATAATATATTTTTTCATATCCATGTGTAAATCCAAGATTTCTTCTTAATCCAATGGTCCAATGATGAACATTATTCTGTCTCATTAAATTTTATTCTGAGCATTTATGTTCCAAACAAGGTATATATTTTATTATTTCAAGATTACAAATCAAAATTTATAACAACCCTACATGAAGCAAATACTTTGCATTTGTCCACTGCATTTACTAGCTTTATATCACTATATACATTTTGATTAGGGTTGTCAGATTTCCAGATTTTGGTGAGATTTCTTAAATGCTTGTCTTGTGACAAAGTTTCTCACTTTCCGACTTTATATTAAATTTTCCTTTGTGATGTTAAACTTCGCTTTGAGCAGTTTCAATTGAGACATGATTTTGTTAGGAAAAACTCAATTGAGTCACAATTGCAAGTGTGTGTAAATTCTAAGCTGGACCGCAAGGACTTAATAATGTTATAAAAAGTGGCTAAAATTGTCAGTGATGTCAGATCTTCAGAAAAGTATAAACATAAGTGTACTTGAGGTAAAAAATACCTGTATATGATTTGTAGGACTATTTGTCGTATTATATACATGTGCTAATATTGTATTTTAGTCATCCACTAAGCTACTGAAAGCATAACGTTTTAATAAGAGTAATTATAATAATGCTACCAAACACTTGCTACAAAATTTGAATTTTGTTTGCACCAGAACCATTAGTTTTTATAAATTTCTAATTATGTGCAATACCTGGTCCATGTACTGGATTTGATAAAACAATATTGAATGCAAGCCTCTCTTAAGATTCAGACATATTAATGATAAAGTTTCCCAAATTTTTGGCAAAAAGTGGGGGAAATTCCTAATTTTTATCAAAATCATCTGGTAAACCTAATTTTGATATTTCTCATATTACAAATATTTTAATTAATATATTGAAACATAAAATGGCCACAAGGGATTAATCTAAAAGGAAGAGTTACACATCTCTCTTTAAAATTAGAAGTGATCAGGCCTTGTTAGAAAGACATGTTGATTTCTGAGATGGGTCAAAAGCTAAGTCTCTTATACCAAACAAGTTCAGAAGGTAAATCAAAACTTCTTGAAGGATTTACTGAAAGCTTAAAATGATACTGTATTTAAAACTGATAATTATAAGTACTAACCTGTGTTTCAAGAGAGTTGAAAATGAAAGCTCCTCAGTGGCAATGCTCTGTTGGCATCTGTGTAGGAAATTCCTCCATTTCATCTAATATTTCTGACATAAGATCAGATATTTGCAACACATGTTTTGTCATTGATTTTATTTTATTTATTTGGTTTATTTAGAGGTGCTCTTTAACATCCATCATTAGCATCCCATTCAATTCAGGGTGTGAAACGATCAACAAATTTTTCTTAGAGACCTCTTCTTTCAGGCCTTCTTCTACGTGTCTTAAATCTAAGACATGGGACCTATGGCTTTACTTCCTTCCAAAGGAAGCGATATTTAGGACTTTTACATGTCTTGTCATTAAGAAATGGCAAACAGTTCCTCTACCTGCAAAATGAGTGCCAGAATATATTCTTGTGAATTATCATATTACTACTCAGCAAGAATCCATTTTCACATATATATATCATACATTAAAACCTATGTTTCAAGATTATTTATTTAGTGGCATATCTAATAAAAAAACAATCAGCACACAATTTACAGACAGTGAAAACACCTAGTAACACATGAACGCACAACCATTTGCTGACAAAGCCTCGCTCAAATAAACTATAAGTGGCTACATGCATATGCTTTATAGACCTTGATATCAGCTTCTCGCAGTATGCAGCTGCACTCTGCCAGCCCTTAGCTCAAATAACTCAATATTATATATATATATAGTGTAAATATAATTTTTATATATAGTGGAAGCAAATCCATATGATTTGGTATATTGCATTAGTCTCAAGTCAAATATACAATATGTCTGAGGCTTGCCTGTATGTTGTGTCTTATGGCTAGAACACATTTCCTATATAGAAAGCAATAGAGGGAATGATTATGTCTGCATAAGAATAAAATCAGTTAGTTGTTTTAATAATAACTTTTTTTTCTTAGGAGAGCTATTCTAATACACAGTTAGAGAGTTATGAATCAGTATCCACACTTTCATTGTTCATAAAAGTATATTGCAGTGCTTAGATGGTCCTTGGAAGAATGAGGTAGAAGTGAGAGACAGCTGACAATTGGATACTGCTGAAAATTAACACTGTAGTTAGGGTAAATGTTGTGCTTAATATTGAATTAATTAAGATTATGTACCAAAATTATGCTCACAAGCCTCAGGTGAAGAATATCTTCTTATAGTAAATGGGAAACATTTTCTTTTACTTACTCAGCTCATTTTTGACTTCTTTAGAGGTATTGTGATTTAACTCTACCCAAAAGCAATAGAAGCTAAAAACATTGCAATTTAAAATTCAAAAGAAAAAAAACAGCATATAAGCTGTTTTTACAAACATAGCAGTCATTGGTAGAGTTCAAGAGGAGTCAACCTGTTCTCCAAAAAGTTTCCAGTTATTCAGAAAGCATGCATGAAAAATTACAACAATGTAGTTTCTTTTCCTATACTGTTTTCAAGAACGGAATAAAGTGACATTCAATATAATATGAAACCAACTGACAGGTGATAAAACAGGTGTATCATAAAAACTAAGAGGCAGTCTTCCTAATTTGTCCCAACAATGAAAAAATATAACATACCTAAGACATCCAAAATATGAGGGCATAGACCTGCATGATTTAACTACTTAGAGAGTTTTCAGAGAAAGTGAAACAGAAATGGAGATGGTTAACAAATAGGCTGATCAGATAGAAGAAATAGATTAAATATAAATGTTGATGAACTTTGTAATAATTGTCATGGTAAAGTTCACAAAAACAGTCTAATCTAATGGAAAATTAGGTATTGAAGATAGAAATTCTTAACACAAAATTAAACAGAAGCTTATTAATAGTTGAAATATACAATTTGTCCATGAGTGATAGGAAGGATGGATGAGAGGGGAAGGGCTGCTAAAGGAGCAGCACCACTCATTAATATTAATATGAAGATGATCAGTGTTTCTGCCTTGTGATAGCCGAAGATGGAAATACTGATCTCAAGAATAAGGGAGTGAGAAGATTCTGGTATTTAAAATTAACAATTGGAATTTATTAATTGTTTTGTCATTTAAGAAATTTGTATCAGTCTATAGGAAAAGTGGCCAGGGCCAGAACCTATAGATATTTACTTAATTTTTTTTGCATTTTTCTTAGTACAGAAATAAAGTTTTTAAATGATAAACTTGCTATCCACTAGAATGCATTATACAATTTATTACAACATTTCAGATGGTCTAATAGCGATACAATTACTGCATACCCATGGTAGCTTCAACAAGGAGAGGAGATATGGCACATGACTCATCTTCTTGTTTGATAGTTGCTGACACTTTTTAGCAGTTCTCCATACTTAGGTGGGAGGGTTCAAACCATTAATCATATTTAAACTTCCAAGCAATAATATCCAACTGCCACTTTTAAGTAATGGGTGTTTTCACTTTATGTACACTTCTCCTACCCAACAATAACAACTCAGGACAGTATGGCAATTTGTATGCCACAATATGGCAATTACTTGGAGAGGCACTATCAATGAAAGTTTGAAGTGGTCTAAGCTAAGCTCCATAGAGAAAATGAATGCAAGAGATGGATCATCTCACCACAGTGACTTTGGATACAGGTTGTATATTTCCTGCTGAGTTGTAATGAATGAATATTATTTTACACATTACAATTACAATTTTAGTTTCCTTGAATGTTTGTTAATTCAGGATCCTATACAACATGCCGGTTATTGTGTACATGGATCCTACATCACTCTAAATATACATACTATCAAATGAACTTTACAAATACTTTCCTAATAGTGATCATCTTCCCTCATTGTCACCTTATCATCATCTTCCTTTGCCTTGATCACTTTCCTCCACACTTTTCTCTTACCTTCCCTACATAATTTCCAAACTGATTCAAAAATTCTTTTCTGCTAATCCCAAAAATCTTTAATGCCAGAATTTCTGCATATTTCCTCTCTCCATCTTGTGACTTTTGTTTAAAAAATTCACTGCCACTACCTATTATTCTATTTAATGTTTCTCCATTGTCCCTTGAATCTGGTGCATAAATTTCTTTTTGTATTCCCTATAATTATTTTAATAGATTTTTAACCTGTACTTATTTTTGGGTGCTAATATTATGTTATAATCTTTGAAAAACTTATAACATCTGGCATGTCAGAGCTGTGATCTGTTCAAATTTTTTTATTTTTGGAATTTAATTATTTTTATATCTTTCATCTCTTTGCTGATCCCATTTGGTTTTGCAGCTTCTAGTATGAGTAGAATACATTCATTAATGTATTCTTTTTTATTCAAAGGAATATTTACTAATCTGTGTGATGCTATTAAATCCTCAGACCCAAGGGCAGGTTCAAACCCAGCCAACGTTGTGGAATTCTTAGGGCATAAAAATCCTAATTATGGTTTCCTTTGGAAGGGAAGCACATCCAAGTCCCATACCATAGATTTATGACACATAAAAGAAGCTCAAGCCTAAAAGAAGAGGCCTCTAAGACAAATTTTTACTGGATATTTTATGCTCTGATTGAATAATAATAATAATAATAATAATAATAATAATAATAATAATAATGCTCTTGAACGCATTTATTAATATCTAGACTTAAACATTAGTTAAACAAAAGAGATTTTTCTGCCTAAGAAGAACAAATTTTAAATACAAGGTTAATTATAGTGATTGTTGTTTTTTGAATAGTGTTTAACACCCATTTTTACTACTGAGGCACCCAGGTGGTGGACACTGATGATACATGAGATGAAATGATGTATTGGGGAAGGATTTTTTAAGTAAGGAAACATTCCAGGCCTAAGGGTACCTTTCTGGCATTTGCCATTATTGTGGACTGAGAAAACCTCAGTTAGGAAGGACAGTCCTGGCGGGATTTGAACCCTACGAGTCTGCACCTTAACGACCTTGGCCACCCGTGGCAGTATAGGGATTGTAGGAAAATGTACTTAAGTTAAAAAAATAATAAATATAGACACCAGGTTTAAGGAACATTATAGAAAAATTAAATATAAACAGAAAAATTGGTAATGGCAGTGCTTTTCTGAAACAAAATCTTCAAGATAGAGAAAAAAGTGTAATTATTAGTCAGTCCATATAACAAAAGAATTGAACATCTCAGAGTGGATTTGCATAAAAAATTACTAGCAGCACATTTCATGAATTTTGACATCCTGGAAACAGAAAACTCGATATTAACAGAGCAAATCAAATGCCAACTAAGTCAGTTAAAACCAATGATCCAGCCATCAATAGCAACTAAGGGGTCCATAAATTTGTTGATAAACCCATTGAGTAAGTAAAGCAAGGAATTTTTTTCAAGTAGTTTACTTATGATAGATTGCCAGAACCCATGTAACCACTGTACTTTTTTCAGGAAGGACCAAATTTTACACATCCATGCATATACTGTATTGGGAATTGTATATTTAGTTTAGTTAAAAATCAGTACATGAAAGTTTTAAGTAATATTTTGCTTTGTATAAAGCTGCTAAAACCTGCATATAATTTAGAAATGTTGAAAGTGAACAGGTATTTTGGAATAAATACCCAAAATTCAGAGCAACAGACTCTATAAAAAAAAATCAAATTAAATACAGACAGATGTATGCTGAATAGAGGAGACAGTTGAAGCAATAGTGGTATGTAATAGATACATCCAACAGAGTACAACAAGAGTGATAAAATTCTTGTGCAAAGAAGGTGCTTTGGCAAGTGAAATTTGGTGGAATGCAAGTCATGTATTGGACACAAATCTCAAATGAAGCGTAGTGTTCCAAGTGGGCTTCATAACCTGGGCTAGAGCCTGTAATGATGCAAGAAGAGATCACCACTGTTATTACCAGCTGGTACCCATATGCTGCAAATGCAATATTGGACATACTATGTCATTTTATCATTTTAATGGGCTCTTATGGATAACCCATCTTTCAACTCAGATCTCTTCCCTTGTAACTCATTTGTTTGGTCCGTTGAAGAAGGCCCTGAAGAGTAAGCATTTCAACATTCAAAGCATTTGTGGTGTTGTAAAAAAGAAGTTATACCAGCAATTTCTTTATTAAGGGTATAGAAAAACTTGTTCAGCATTGGGACAGGTATCTGAATGGTGGAGGTGATTTTCTATAAACTCTTTCAAATTGTCATAGGTATGCTGTCGTGATATAGTACATAGTGTCCAATACATATTGCGTTCATTTCAAAACATCTGTCTGTGTTTCATTTGAACATCCATTATATATTTATTGAAAAAAAATAGCTTAACATCTTCCAAGTGCCCATAATTGCAATCTTATGGTAATATAATTTAAGCATTTATTTATGGGTATTATAGTAGTAACTTCTTTGCATTTATTTAGGCTACGTAGATATAAACCTGATTTTTCAATCCATAAATAATAGCAAATAAGAGACACCAATAAGTATAGTCAATATAGTAGTTTATTTAATGTCACAAAATTAACATTTTTGTCATGGCTGCAGGTTACAGATCCATGATTTTATTGCATTATTGATGGAAATTATTTTAAAGGCAGCAATTTTCAAACTCAGTATTTCATTCACTTGATTATTCACAATCTCTCAGGACATTTAAGTACATATGCAAGGATTAGGAGTTCATTCTGTAGTAGAGCTGCTCTAAAAATTATTTCAACTTGAAATATGTTTATGGATTACACACAACTTTAACAAGTATGCTTAATTAAGTTACCTGTAAAAAGAAATCTTAACTGCTAGTATTGCTACACTCAATATACTCAAATACTGATAAGTGCACAGCACAAACAGCACATTCAGTGACATGTCCTTTGTGGAATTAAATATGCAGACTTCTACTACCTTTCTTGCATTAAACAAGAAAAAATACAAATGTTATCAAGCATTAGTAAACTGTTAATAAAATTTAGAATCTTATCAAATTATGAACAATTAGGTTTCTCCATACAAGGGTTTAAAATTCTACTCATAAAGTTAATATTAATTACTGTTTCATTTACTACCGAATGTATTTTAAATTTCATCACAAATCAGCGTTCCATATGATGGAGTTTTTTTTTTTTTACATAATGAGTTTCATTATGCAAGAGTTGCAATTCATTGCTTTTAACTTGTCACAGTAGGGAAGCACTCGAGAACTAATCCACTTCTTCCGGTCTGACTGGATGAGTTAAAGGAACAACAGATTTTTTCTTAACATCTCGAGACAAAGCTTTCCTCATATCTGAAAGAAAAAAAGATTGCAAATAAAACTATGTTTTGACAGTTTAAAAACATTTATGAAAATTTATTGCAAATTTGATACGAAATACAGGATGGAACAAAAGTTTGTATATGTAGGAAATTATAAATAGAATTACAGTTTTACTTACAGTGCTCTGGTGTTAGGTACCAAGGTGTGTCATTAAGAAATATTACAGTCCAGAATCATTAGCAACAAACCTTCTCATGATGTAAAAGTCAGTACTGGATACTTTGCAATATACAAGGGTAGATTCATAATTAAAATGTAAATTGGAACTTACACAGTGAAGCCAATCATATAATTGATATTATTGTAGGTTCATAAGTTTCTGGCCAAACAATTTTCTAGGTATCATAAAGACAAAAACTATATTTCACTTTTCAATATAGTTACTCTTTACTGCAATACACTTCTCACATCTTTGAATTAATATTTCAGCGCCCCCCCCCCCAAATAGTCAGAAGCCTTTTCTATAAAATGGGCATAAACAGCATCCATCACTTCTTCGTCACACTTAAGTTTCCTTCCTCCAAGGTCCTTCTTGAGTTTTGAGAAGAGGAAATAGTCACTGGGAGCTAGATGTGAGCTATAGAATGGATGGTCGATCTCCTTGAAGCCACATTTCTTCACAGCTTCCTTTGTAACAAGAGCTATGTGCACAGGCATGTTGTCGTGATGAAAACCACCACTCAGCTTTCCTCGCCTTTTCTCTTTGATGGAAGCATGTAGCCTGTGCAGTAGGCCAGCACAGTACTCCCATTTACTGTGGTGTTCCTCTTCTTTAAGTCATGAAAAGTATTCTTTCACAGTCCCAAAAGATTGTGGCCATGATCTTCTTGGTTGACTGAGTGACCTTGGCCTTTAGAGGCCAGGTTTACGCCACTCCATTGATTCTCTTTTGGACAAGGTATTCTAGTAGAGGTCCATAGTGTCATCTCCTGTAACAATGATTTACAGAACTTCTCTCTCGTTGCCATGGCAGAGCTCCAAAAAGTCTGACAACAGGTGACCCATTGCCGCTTTTGGACTGAGAAAAGAAGTCTAGGCACCCATCTTGCGCTAACCTTATTCATGTTTAAATGCTCATGAATAATTTGAAGGACTGTTGTTTTAGAAAGGCCCAACCTTGTTCCTATTTCTGTAACTATGAGCTGCCAGTCTTCCATAATTTTTCCTTCCACAAGAGCAATGTTTTCAGGAGTGAGCACCTCCAAGAGCAGGCCTGCACGCTCTTAGTCTTCAATTCTTTCTTGACCCATTGGAAAAAATTTGGCCCATTCTTTTATGATAGTATATGAGGGAGATGGTTTCCCCTATACACTGTTTAATTGCTGTTTAATTTCATTTGGAGTAAATCCTTTTGTGAAGAACACCTTGATGCTCCGTTTTGAACATGTCATAATCTTCTACACATAGCCCTATATCTAAATAATTGAACACAGGCGAGTTGAAGTTACAGATGCAATTATTTACTTAACAGATAAGGTATGACACCAGATAAGGGTTTTATGAAGGCGATAATCCTTATCGGGGAGGCTGGAAACTTATGTACCTACCCTCATACATATTAAAAATTATTTAAATGGATTTTTTTTATTGTATAAAATGGAAGACTAGTCTAATTGAATGCTGCATTTACATATACAAATGACATTCTTTATTGATTAACACTTTTTTTTTCAGACATATACATTTTTTTTCGTACACCACCAGTGTGGCAGCTTCTCCAGGCCCATCTGGAACCATTCTTGGAGTGTTGCATATCCACGCCAGTTTCAGGTCTTCAAAGTCTGCATAATGGTGACTATGCAGAAGTTTATCAAGGCCCCAAATTTTGGAATTTTTTTGGTGGGGGACTGTTCTTATGCTTCCATATTATCAATTACTGTTTGGTAATGGTAATAATGGATCCATATCTCATCACCAGTCACAAGGCTGAGCATGAAGTTTGCTGGTTCTTACTCTTGGTATTGTAGATCTCTGTTCATGTTTTCACACCTTTTTCCTTTGCAGTCAAAAGTTTTAGAACCCATCTAGCAGACATCTTCCCCATCTGAAGGTGGCTGTGACCAATGCATCGCTGGATGTTTCTGGAAAGCCCTGAAGTTGCCTTCATTTCTGAGAATGTGATGCACCTGTTCTCTAGGAGAACGTCTGTGACTTGTTTTTGATCCCAGGTGAGGATCAACTATGTATACTGACTCTCCTGCTCAGCAGAAGATGAGCTGTGCTATGGCTGCTTCAATGGAATTTGTCTGTTGGTTTCTAATGGGTGATGCTGAAGATTTGCTTCACTTGTCTCTTGACATCCTAACACAGTTCAACTTTGTTGTTGTTGTTGTTATTATTATTATTATTATTATTATTATTATTATTATAATTATAGTTTTTCCATTTCAGTAAGTGATCCTTGTTCATATTGTGTCTGGCTGGTTGCAATTACATAGCATACTTTGGTAGATTGTGAACTTACTCTGGTGAGCTGTGAGGCAGTCATGGTTGATATTTAGTTGAATGATTGTTGATTCTTTTCTTAGTTTTTTTTTTATTGTTATGCCAGGAGCCTTGATTGTTTTTCCATATTTTGTTATTTGTGAACTGACTTTGAGGACTAAAATTGTTAATTGGTACATTGCACAGTGAAGCTAATCATATATTAAGGTCATTGTGTGTTTTAGTCTAACATTCTTTTGCTTCACTTTCTTGTTTAAATATGTAGAACTAGTTTCACAAACCCTTCGTTCACATCGTCAGCCACATTGTCGACTGGAGTATAAACAATTATGGTGTGGGCATGTGTAATCTGCTCTGGTGAAGGTGTGATGAGCTTGAAGTTTATGTTTTCATCACCGGAAGTGTCGAAGTTCATTAAACTGTCTTTGTACTTGTAAATGTAGATCTTCTTTTTGTTGATAATTCTGCAGGTCCATGCAGTGATTTTAATAATTTTTTCCTCCCCAATATGTCATGATTTTCTGTGCAGAAATGTGATGCCACTGCTGATTTCTCTAACTTCTTGTATTTTATGTTTCTGAAAAATTCTTTTAACCATATGCCTATGTTTCTCTTTATTTTTTCAATGTAGATTTTTTTCACACTCTACACAACTTATTTTATAAATACCTGCTTTTTTTCTCTTGTGCAACATTGTCATTACCATTATCAATCAGGAGGTTTTTAACAGAAAATCTATTTACAGGTTTGTCTCCATTTTTAGCTAACCTCTTCATGAGCGAATTTGAAACAAACATTAACTCAGCTTTCCCATACATAATTAAAATATGGTATAGATATATCAACAATATACTTGCCATAGTCAACAAAAAACTCATCAATGATGCCATAAAACTTCTGAAAATACAAGATAAAAACATTTCATTCACATATAAAACTGAAAAAGATAACATGTTACTTTCTTGGACATAAAAATAATGAAACGTCAAGAAAACTTGGAATTTGGAATATACAGAAAGAATACACATGCAGACAATCATATCAAAGCTGGTGGTTTTAACCCCACAATGCACAAACGTACAGATATCAACAACTTAACACACCGGCTAGTTAACCTCAAAATTAGCAAAGAAGAATACTTTAAAGAATACTAACAAATAGAAAGAACAGCAATTAAAAATGGTTATAACAAAGACGTAGTACATAAAGTATAGAAATTCAAGAGACAAAAACTTATTAAAGAAACCTCAACACTTCAACAAAAAAAGGAACGGTAATTTTTAAAAAACTCACATATTCATGTGCTACAAAAATTTCAGAACATTCTTAAAGATTTTAATATTAGGTTAGCAACTGTACACGGATTTAATGTTAAAAACTTCCAGATTGATAATGTTAATGACAGTGTTCCACAAGAGCAAAATGCAGGTATTTATAAAATAAGTTATGCAAAGTGTGAAAAAAATTTACATTGGAAAAACAAAGAGAAGCATAGGCACATGGTTAAAACAACATTTCAGAAACATAAAATACAAGCAGTTGGAAAAATCAGCAGTGGCATTGTATTTCTGGACAGAAAACTATGGCATATTGAAAAAAACAAAATTATTAAAATCAGTGCAAGTACCTGCAGAATTATCAACATGGGAGAAGATCTACATTTACAAGTACAAAGACAGTTTAATGAACTTCGACACTTCTGGTGATGAAAATATAAACTTAAGTTCATCACACCTCCACCAGAGCAAATTACACATCCCCACAGCTTAACGATTTATTCTCCAGTCAACAATGTGACTGACGATGCGAACAAAGGGTTCATGAAACTGGTTCTACATATTTAAACAAGTGGAGCAAAAGAGTGTTAATTCACTCAATCATAAAATGATCTAAATATGTGACTTTATGGAATTGTTTTTAGTTCTTTTTTCAATGAAATTTTTTGTTGAATATAAGTTCCACAATGTTTTGGTGGGTTGAATGTTTTTTCCTTTTTTGTCTAGGGAAACTGCTATTTCATTTCAGGTTAGATTGAGGATACCTATTAAAGTGGATAGTTTTATTTACTTTAATGAGTGTTTTGATTATTAATCATATTTCATTGGTTGTTCAGGAAAGGGGGCATTTATTGGATGTTATTGCCTCTAGTGCTGATGTAAAATCTGAGAAGATTATTGCCTTGTTAAATACTTGTTATCTGTGAATCATTTGATGTAGTGCAACTAAATGACTTTGATCTCTACGTCAAAAATTTGCCTCGTTTCACTGACTGCAATATACATTGCAATTTCAATAATCCATCCTAATGAAGGGGAGGAGCAGTTAATCAAAAAAGATTGTTATTCTTGACAATTAGCTTTCATACCTTACCTTAATGTTTATTTGAAGAAATTCATAACTTTTTTTTTAACTTTGATGATCAGTTTTTTCCCTGATGTGCAATTATAACACTATGAAGTGAAACAATATCTGAGAATGAAGGATCATCTTCTTGCTCCAAAAATTGCATGAGCATCTGTGTTGATTTAATGATGTTCCATACTCTTGTGGCACCAGCACCAAATTCAATAGCTAAGATAACCCCCATTTTACTATTATCAAAGCTTCACTTTTGTTTCTATATCCAAAACTTTGCATTTTTTCTTACTGATAGTGAAGATATCATAGGGTGAAATTTCACTTCAAAGTTAAAAATTGGCTGAAAGCTTCAAGGTTACTGTATTGTGAATGTAAAGTGTTAAAAGGAGGGATAGTTGTGCATGTTTTATCATTATGCAACAGCCTCAAAGTCTCTTGCTACATCCATAATATTGAAGAGCACATAGAATTGTAACAGGGTTTTCAAGATTAATTTTGGAAAAAATCAATGAGCAGGAAAATGTCAGATAATTCCATCTTGGTTAATTGAGAGGTAGATAATTAAGGTTCTGCAGTAGTGAGAAAGTGGTGTTGAAACGTTTTGGCACCTGTCTTCTATTAGTGAGCCATTGTCTGTGGATATCTATCTGCTAATGCAACTAGAGATGTTTGAACAATACTGGGGGATTTACTTGTTTATTGACTTCATCTATTAATGTCATGCTGTATGACTTGTAATATAATAAGCATAGTGTTTTTTAGCTGAATGGTTCTATTTGGGTGGTGTTTGCAATTGTTGCAGAAAATCTGGATTACTATTCATTGGAGGCATTTAGGTTTTAAGGGTGAAGAGGTCTGTCATTTGCTTTAACTGTGCTAAGCTCACAGAGTCCTTTAGTTTAATGTAAGAGATTGCAGCTGCTTATTAGACTCTAGTTATGTGTATTGCCAAATTTATTGATTTCATTGCTCCAGTTATTAGTCTTAGAGCACTGTTTTGAGTAGTTTCTAGTTCCTCTAGTTTGTTGGCCATTTCTTCAATACTATATTTCATTATAGATTTTGTGTGTTCTATATGTGTTGTTCACTGTTTCTGGTGTATTTCCCCATGTTGCTTCCACCAAGCATTTCAATAGATTTAATCGTTTGTTGACTTTAATAACAGTGGAATTTATATGGTGTTTTTGGTTGTGTTTGTTATCTATGACTCCTAGGTATATGCTCTGCTCACTTTTGGTTTTTGTCACAGAACATCATATGTGAACATTTTGTATGATGAATATGTTGGGGTAAATCATTAACAGAGTTCGAAAATTAGGCAAAATGCCTTTTCTATCTGCGTGAATACATTTAAAAGTCAGAGAAAATGAACATGCTTTCATACATTTGGGATCAGTAGGACCATTTTTTTATTTTGCCTTTTTTGGTTTCTGTAGCCAATTTAAGGTTTAAAACCGTTTTTTGCTCGTTTTGGAATGTTGTGCATTTTTTGGTGATTATTTATGCATTTTAAAAAGCACATTAAGCATTTCAATATAATGAAGTGAGAAAAGTTATAAAAATTAAATTGCATGTTCACCTCAAAAACATTCTCCACCACCCCATTCACTTAAGCTCTTTAAATAGCAGAACCTTCATTAGTGAAAGGAATGCACAGTTACCTTGGACATACAAATACCAAATAGAAAGAGGGAAGTACTGTAGTTTTAAATGGTTATGGTGAATAACGTATTGATCTGGGCAAGGCAATTTTAGAAAATTTGTGGTGGGGATAACTTCTCAGCTACATAAATGTAACAAACAGTTGCAAGCGAGAAAGATGAGAATAGTACAACTGTGCAATAAACCGTCCCTACAATGTGTTCACTATATAAAAGTAAGAGAGATACTACCCGATTTCCCCATAAATGCATAAATAGAAAATGAACTTGATCAGAAACCTTTGAGCATCTTTTGCTCATTTGCCAGCACTATTCAAAATTACTTTACTTTGTCTTGATCAGCATTTCCATGATGTCCTGAAAGACGAATATTCTGAGGAAATAGCTTGTTTTAAAATGCTTCAATCACTTCAGTGGAATTCTTTTTTATGATGAAAATGTTCTCTCTGACAAATGGCTGACTATGACAGCTGATATATTAAAGAAACAACTTGTTGCTTGTAACCAAGAAAAGTAACCTTGAGTACTTTAATTATGTGATAAAAATTATTAAGTGTTTTAAATTTCTGTTTTCATTAATAATGAGTGATATTACTCTCTATTTTCATTTTTAATAAATGCCTATTTTAATTATATTATTGTCTATTTTAAGTGCCTTTAGCCTACCTATTTTAATCAAAATAAATGCCTGAATTTCCAGGCTCTGGTGATTAATGTACATGTTAAACAAGATAGTGCTTATAATTGTGCCTTGTGGGAGTCCTATTTTGGTTTGTTGGAATTTACATGTTGAGCTGTTGCATTGTACTGCAGTTCACTATTGCGTTAGAAATTTATAGAACCATTTATTTTCTCATTTACCTGTTATCTTCGTATATGTATCCACTATATTGGTAAAGAGAATGGGCTACAGAGTACTTTTAAAAATATCATTATTATGTACCTTAAAACTTATCCAGTGTTAGAGGATAAACCAAAAATATTTGCAAACCAGATAATATTTTCTTACCAAATGCATCTTCATCAGGATCTCCAGAGTAATATTCCAGAACAGTTCGGTACACAATATATCCTAAACGCTGGTACATGTTGATTGCTACTTTATTTGATACTCGTACAAACAGGTCTACAAAATAGGCTCGTTTTCTGCAAGTAGAATCAAAATTTCATTAGTAAGATGTATGGCAATTTAACAACCTGCTGTACATAATTCTAGTTTATTATTAAGCAACAAAACAGGCAATCACATTGAATGTGTAACTGTTTTCTTACACACTAAGTTCTCACTGAATTGTGATCACCTATCTAATATGACTTGGATGGCTCACCTTTGGCATGGAGGATGGCCTGAACAGTAGCAGGGATTGTACTAATTCTGATATGTAACCAAATAAATTATACACCATATACTCCTTGAAGAAATTGGAAGACCAGATCTTAAAATTGTGAATTTTGTGCAGCCATAAATAGTGAGTAAGTAAAAATTGAGTAGAAATAATAAAAGGTTTGACTTTCCACAGATAACAATAGAAAGCAAACATTGCTGCAAGACAATAGGCCATTTGGTATCTTCTTTTGTTGTGGACCTTTGCCTACCAACAATTTCTCGGAACAAGTGTTGTATAGGTCATGTAATTTCTGAACAGTGATAATGCAATCATCATAGCATAGCAGAATTGTTCAAATGAGGAACAAATGAGAAATACTGTAAAGAAATAAAATAGAAACAAATCCTAACAAGATCAATCTTACAAGTGTCACAAAATACATTATTTTAAAGATATAATGAAAATGTTGTGGAAGTAAAATCCTACAGTCAAAATGTAAAGGAGTATGCTTATGGGGGGGGGGGGGAGTTAGAATGCATATGTATTAACATAATGAAAATTAAACTAACATTAATTATGCAGTTATCATTATTTCCTATCTCTGTCTTTTTAATGGCTGCTGCTTGGAAGTTGTGACCTAAACTATAATGTAAGAGGGAGTTCTACTATTCATCTGTCTGTGGGAGGAGGGGGGGTGGTGGTTAGAGCTATTGTATTCAGGCAAAATATTGCAATATGTAAATGCACCACCAACATTGTCCATTCTTGCACCTTCAAGAGTGAGTTAGTATGGATTAGGAAAATTTAGGTTATCCAAAAAGAGAGGTATAGAGAGAGTTTTAGAAGAGTGTTTGCTCCATGATACAGGATATTGATAAGGAGACTTTATGCTAACATAACAAATTATTATTGAGGAAATCACTTAAATTTCACTAATTTAGTTCCACTTCCTGGACATGTTTCAAAGGCGGTTGCCTTCATCGTCAGCATGATCCCACTGTCCGCTTCCCCGCGTGGTATTCAGATGTTGCTCCGTAGATTTTATGAACTACTTTTTCATTTTTCCCTCACCCTCCTAGTCTTTTATTTGCTTTTAATCCATAAATATTTGTGGACATTCTAGCTGTGTGTAACAATTATTAAATTATAATACTTAAAGTAGGAATATGTTTTCCTTTCCTTTATAAACATTTTTTCCTCTTTATTGAAATTTTCTTGAAATACCATATTCTTAAGGTTCAGATATTTCTCTTTAATCAAGATATTCCTCTAATCCTAAGAATCGTGAATTGAGAAGTTTACAGGCTGTGGCCCATGGTCCCACAAATCCACACAGAATTTGTTAATTAATTCTTTATAGCTCATCACCAAAAATTTAAAACTTTTTAATAAACATTAAGATTACAAACTGTTATACCATATCTCTGCTTGCTTGTCCACTGACCATTTCCATTTCATTTTCATAGGAATTCCCTTAAATTCCTTAGCTGTGCCTGATGTCAAAAAGTTTCTCAAGCATTACAACTTTATTGATTTTCAGTCATTTCTGTCTTATTAATCTTTTCCTCCAATCATAAGATCCTCTACCTTCCATTAAAATGTGAATTCTATCCTCTTCATCCCCACATGTTGAGCTATGCCCTGTGGCACATTATACCCTTGAGATCTCTTACCCTCCAAACATCCATATGAAACAATCACATTACTTTTTTCTCCTTTCTATTATAAATGTCTATATACTTCTCCCTATATGGTTCTGTCTTAAGCATCTTATAACCTTTAAAGATCTTTTCTCATTTATCAACCACCATAAAGTCTTCCTTTTATTATTTATCATCAGCATAAAGTCATGTAAAATATAAACACATGGATAAATCAGCAATAGCAGAACATTTCTAGCAAAAGAACCACGAATTACAAAAGGTACCAAAACTCTTAAAAGCTCTTCAAAAACCAATAGAATTGACAGTGTGGGAAAATATATTCATAAATAAAAACAAAGAAAATTTGGTTAATTTTGATCTCCCAAACAATAGTAAATACATGGATAAATCAGCAATAGCAGAACATTTCTGGCAAAAGAACCACGAATTCCAAAAGGTACCAAAACTCTTAAAAGCTCTTCAAAAACCAATAGAATTGACAGTGTGGGAAAATATATTCATAAATAAAAACATAGAAAATTTGGTTAATTTTGATCTCCCAAACAATAGTAACCTTATCACAAAGTTCATAAAATCTACGGAGCAACATCTGAATACCACGCGGGGAAGCGGACAGTGGGATCATGCTGACGATGAAGGCAACCGCCTTTGAAACATGTCCAGGAAGTGGAACTAAATTAATGAAATTTAAGTGATTTCCTCAATAATAATTTGTTATGTTAGCATAAAGTCTCCTTATCAATATCCTGTAACATGGAGCAAACACTCTTCTAAAACTCTCTCTATACCTCTCTTTTTGGATAACCTAAATTTTCCTAATCCATACTAACTCACTCTTGAAGGTGCAAGAATGGACAATGTTGGTGGTGCATTTACATATTGCAATATTTTGCCTGAATACAATAGCTCTAACCACCACCCCCCCTCCTCCCACAGACAGATGAATAGTAGAACTCCCTCTTACATTATAGTTTAGGTCACAACTTCCAAGCAGCAGCCATTAAAAAGACAGAGATAGGAAATAATGATAACTGCATAATTAATGTTAGTTTAATTTTCATTATGTTAATACATATGCATTCTAACTCCCCCCCCCCCCCCCCCATAAGCATACTCCTTTACATTTTGACTGTAGGATTTTACTTCCACAACATTTTCATTATATCTTTAAAATAATGTATTTTGTGACACTTGTAAGATTGATCTTGTTAGGATTTGTTTCTATTTTATTTCTTTACAGTATTTCTCATTTGTTCCTCATTTGAACAATTCTGCTATGTTATGATGATTTTTACCATCTAAATACAAAATAATAATTGGCCACTTATCACCCTCACTGTTTTTTCTTTCATAATAACACAATAGACAATGATAATATTAATCCTGAGTGATAACTAAAGAATAAAGTTGGAGAGCAAACTTTGCATGTTGGATATGAAGGGAAGGAGGGGCAGTACCTAGGATTCCACCTGCAACTAAGGAAACAACAAAACATGTTTGTGTGTTTGTTTTGAATTTTTTTATACATACAAATATAATTTATATGCTTAGGCTTTCATGGCCGATGTTGATCCAGTAGAATGTAGATTCTGGGCTTGTAGGCCATGGTCCAGCCAATGAGTTATCACCTGATGTTTCGCCTGTGACTCCATGGGCATTTTCAGAGGGTGTGACTTGGTTACAACTAGAAGTCTGGAATCTACATTCTACTGGATACAAATATAAATTTCTCTTTGTGGATTGTATGCTTGCTTACAATCTTTTTTCTTAGTACATAAACAGAAAAACAAAACTCTTTATGTACTCTTTACCTATCATAGTGGTTATCAAAATACCTTAATTTTATAACTTAAGAAAATGAAACAATTCCAAAATCTGTTGCTGTATATAAAGGTCACTAATCCAATTTCCAGATATGGGAAAACTAGAAGTGGGAACTTCCAAATAACTTCTTCTGAAAGTACTTCCCTTCATGGTCTATGCAACTTTATTGCATACTTCAAAACCATATTTGGAAGCACCCATGCCATTCTTCTTTGCATATGTTTGAAAGTTCTTGCTGGTGTGTTTCAAAAGTTTCCTTTTCATTGCCAAACTATTGCTCCTGAAATTTCTTTTACTTTTAAAAATAAAAACAAGTCACATGGGTTAGGTCAGAATGAGTAACCAACTGCACACTGACTCTTCCAGAAAAACAATTATCTGCATTGCAGTGTATGCTAGGGTACTGTTGTGAATCAAATGACCTGACAATCCTAACTTTAATTGCCTCTCATGAATTTTCTTAAAAACTTATAACAGACAAACTTGTCAGATACTAACTGGCAGCAACCATTTTTTTTCTCCTCTAAGAGGAAGAAGGCCTGTGCTGCTTATATGCTTTACTTTAGCAGAAAATTCTTAATCTGGAAAGATCCACACTACTGACAGATATTTTTTCTGGATTGTACTGGTATATCCAACTTTCATCATCTGTTATGATTTTTGTAGCACTTAATGAAGCCCCTATTTTAAAATCTTTGGATCATGTAGCAGCATCATATAGTAGCACCATTCCAAACTTGCTGACAGCAAATGTGGCACCAACTTGAACAAACTTTTCTTGTGCAGAGATGGTGCAGGTAGTATGCACTGATAATGATACCCAGAGTCTGTGTGCTGGTATGCCAATCAAGGATCTGTGTGAAGCATGTTCTCAGCAGCTACCCCATTAATTACAAATGCCTATGTAACAGAACCACATATACTATCAGGAATGCTAAACTTAAGACACATACAGTCTCATTGAATTAGACAAGTCCCAATTTCCTAATGAAAAACGTTCACAGAATAGGATTAAGTAAACAAAAGAACCACAAAGATAAAATTATCATCCCTCTTAACCTCCTTAATGACCATTTCATCTCAAGTCAGACATTACCCAAATGTTCTGAAGGAAAGCAACAAACAATAAACAACTTAATTACACATGCCTCTTGTGAGAGAAACATTTGACTTTAAATATTCCCACTCTCTAAAATTAAACCACCACCACCACCACTTGTTACACTGAATGACTACAGACCTATCAATATCCTATCCATCATATTGCCAAGAAAGAAGCATACACAAATAGCTCATGGATACCCTAACACTCACAATTCTGACACATACCAGTCAGGTTTTAGATCTGGACATAACACTGGCACTGCATAGTTAAAAGTTACTGAAGACACATGAGAAACTATGACCATTAACTTGCAATATTATTACTACTTGACTTATGCAAAGCTTTCGACTTCATCTATATTGAATATTAACAGTTAAGCTTAGAGCATTAAATTTACCAAAACATATGCCCTTGTGGTTCAACTCTTACCTTCATAATTGCCAACAATATATTTTATCATGCAACATTGTTCCTCCTGGCAAGATGTGAAGGCAAGATTCCCACAGGGTTCTCTGTTAGGGATCCTCTTTTCTCAATTTATATATTTCAGATTCAAGAAAACACTTTAGACATCATCTTTATGATGAAGGCAAGATTCCCACAGGGTTCTGTGTTAGGATTCTTCTTTTCTCAATTTATATATTTCAGATTCAAGAAAACACTTTAGACATCATCTTTATGGTGATGATCTGCAAATCTGCATTCATTATTATACCGGTGAAATGAGAAAGATCTGGCAAGACTCAATAAAAACAGCTTTTCATTTCTATCTTGGACAAAAAGGAACTTCAACTGAGCCAAGTAAGTTGTAGACAATTATATTGGGTCAAAAGTGGTTGTTAAATACTGTAAACCTACAAAATTTATCTCCAGTAAAAACTAAGTCAGTAGGAAACAGATGTACATTTCAAAAGAAACCTAAATTAGCAAGAAAATATTCTCAATATAAACACATTAAAAAGACTTAACAATTTTCTTCCATTTTCCCTGAAAAAATTCTTGTGCAAAAGCCTTCTTAGATTACTGCAACTTTTTGTTTACGATCTATGTGCCAACTTAACCCAGCAGCTTCAACATTCATAATGTTTGCATATGCTACATTTGCAACATTTGTCAATTTGAACACATCACTCCATTTCTTGTTTAATGATAAGTGAGTCACTTAACCCATGTTCATAATGTCTGCATATGCTACACTTGCAACATTTATCAATTTGAACACATTACTCCATCTCTTGAACTATTATCCTTGCTCTGTCTTAAGGAACAAAGAACTTTCCACTCTCTCACCTCACTTTATCAGATCCTTTACACCTTCATCCCAGCTACCTGTCATGTTATTTTCATAAACTATATTCACTCACATCGTAACCTCAATACCAGATCACATCACTCTTTCCTATTGATACCATTACATCAAAGTACTACATATTTTCCTCTTTTGCAGTTTCTCTTGCTCATCTTTGGAGTTCCTTACCTTGTAATATCAGGGACTGTCAAACCATTTCATAATTTAAAACTAAATTAAAACAACAAATTACTGTTAATAATTCATAAATTAAATCATGATTATGGCTTAGTTTTGATTTCATATTTTTCTACCATGCTTAATTAGCTACTGGATATGTCTCAGGTGTATATTTATAATTTTACTAATATATATCAAATAATGCATGCAACTTTATTTTGTTCATTCTAATCATCAGTATGTTTGTTAATGGTTAGTCTTATTGGGTTGCACAAAACTCCTGGTGATACCAAGGATTTTCTTGGCAAGATGAAATGGGTCTTGCCATTCCTTACATGTTCAATTATATTCTGTTCCATTAATATTAGTTCTCCAGAGTCTTCTAAGTAGTCTTCAGAAAACTGAGCCATCCTAGTCCCATGGTGTTTTGAACTTCCTTCATCTTGTGCATTGTCTACCATATTTATTGTTGCCATCCAGCATTATGTCCTTCTCCAAGGATTCTTTCCTTCTTATTAAATAACCAAAATAACTTAGTTCCATTTTGTTGCTCTTGCTTCTAGAGAAATGTTTGACTCTATTCTTTATAAGATTTCTGCATTTGTTTTCTTCTCTAGCCATAATACTCCTAGCAGTCTTCAGTTCCAGAGTTCAAATACGAGTTTCTTTTTCTTACATCTATTGAGAGTTCCATTTTTACAGCCATATGGGACTAAGGGTAATATCGTTGGTTGGGGTACTTAAAATTATTATGCAATGGTTTACTTAAGTGTTTAATTTAAATGTTTATCAATATTATTATATTATTTTGTATGTAACATATATTGTAAGTGTACTGGTAGTGAGGAAATAAAGACCTGATGGTCTTAGCATTACCATTTTAAATAAATAAAAATCTAATCTAATTTATTTTTCATTGGTCGGGGCAATGATAGGCTGGCCAGGTCTCACTTTGTCATTCAAAAATATTTTGCCACACCAAAATTATGCAAAGCACCAGTACACTTATGTTTATAATGGAACAGAGTCTGGAAATGCATAAATTAATGCTCCAACAATTGTGCTTCTGCCAAAGCACATATATATAATCATTAAAAATTATTGCTCAGAAATGCTCTGTAATTAACTCCATGGTAGAATAGCAGACAGCAAGCACAAGATAATTGACGTTTTATTATATCTGCACATATCTTTTGCCATTATTTACCAGTCAGAATACAGTCTTTCCAGTGCTGCCCATATGAAACTTATATATCTGCTAGTTTTCCCATAGGTACCCAGAATTTAAATTAGTGACATTTGTACAGTTTCTTTTCACCATTTCAGACCAATTTACTGCTGGGAACTAGATAGATGACTAGTGATGTATGCAGGTAGGGGAGGCTTTGTCTGCAAAGTAAAAACATTATGCACTGCATGTGTGTCATCTATTCAAATACTTAAGATTTGGTCCATTCTCGTTGCATTAATGAAAGCAGGATATTAATAGTTGCTTTGTCAGCACATTCCTCTGACAAGCCATCTTTTCAGCTCCCAGTTATAACTAGTTTTATTCATGCTTTACTTGTTTTCAAGATGTATGCCTTTAAATGACATTCTTGATTCAAAAAATCATTGTTTAATCATACCAAAATAACAATATAAACTAATTACATTTAAATTTTTTTGTGTATTAAACTACAGTATTTATATGAATTAGATTTGAGTGCAAATTCATTCTGTAGTTTGCCGATAACTTAATTCAAATTTATGGTTATGTCATAATGCATTGTTGCATTTCTCAATTTCATTACATTTATTGTTGGTCTAATATTGAAGAGCATTTGAATAGTAGATAGTCACAAAATGGAGGGAAACAAAGAACAACATCTTATGATGCTACTTTCAAGCATAGAGTAATACTTTATGCTAAAAAAATTACAACAGAAAGGCAGGAAGAGAGTTCAAAGCTGAGAGCTATGTTCACTTGTGGCAGCAACAGAAATTGGCATTATTTGCAGCTAAAACTAGTATGAAGAAATTCACTGGTCCTCAATGTCCTCCTGACATTGAAGAAAAAGTTTTGGAATTTGTACATAAAAGGAGGAAGAATGGGCATCCTGGATTAGTGACACCATAAGAAACAACTTTTTCTTCTTTGACCTATGCAAACAGTCCTGGCAACAGCATGAGTGATAGATTTTGTCCTACATGCTCCAAGATATAACAATAGTCCACTTATACATTCTATGTTTTGATCATTTTATGAAGTGGGTGAGCCTATCTCTAAAATGCCGTACAAGAATATGCCAAAATCTTTTTTAACAATTATAAGTTTCAAATTTGGAGTGTGCATTACATTCAGCGGTACATTAGATTCATGTAAATACAGTACTTCTTTCATATTAATTTAATTCTTTTACCCATAACTTTCTTAGTGTTAGGTTTCAAAAGAACAGGAAACTTTTAAATTAAGCTGCATAAGCTGGATCTTGATGTTCAGAGTGCTCTCATTACATTAGCAATAAATTAAACTGTTTTAAAAGAGTTTATAGTCCTATATCAATCATAATATATATAAAATGAAAAAGTATTTAAATTGTAATAAAATTGTTCTGCGGAAAGAACATTTTATGTGTTCTTAATTTTTTGCTGGTTGCATAATGTGGCAACCAGCAAAAAATTATGTTAACAATCGCTGGGTATCAAGATATCTGATGGTAATTATTTTAGCTGTACTTACTTTTCAGAAACATCTTCTAACCAGGCCATGAGTGTTGCTGCAAGACCCAGACGCCTGAACTCTGGAGAAACTGTTAGTGCTGTTACATGGCCATGCCAGTTTTCTCCATGCCCTTCTGCTTTACCCATTACTAGAATGTAAGACCATTATCAAAATGAAGTACATGTTGTACTCAGTTAATGCTTTGAGCTAAACTGCATTTATAAAATTGCATAGAATACAACCTTTTGATAATTTTGGTTAGTTTTAAGATTCTTGAACAATTACATTTTTTATCTGTAGTTAATAAATGTAAAACCAAGTTCATAATTAATTATAATTCTTTAATGTAATGTATAGGTTTAAAAGAGTGTACACAGGTTAAATGGCCACATTTGTTAATTGTTTTTCGCTGTAGCATTCAGCAATCACATAAAATATGAATTATAAACAGAATATAAGACAAATATAAACTAATATAGGCATTTTAAAACTTTATTATAAAATAATAAATTAAATAGAAATACTGTATGCTGAAGCATGATCTATCGTTAGGTTATGAGTAATAAAATTATTATTCGGTGCTGTACAATTTCTTCTCTGACACCATGGAAATTTAATGGGAAACTTGCACAGATGCACATCATGGCAATATTAACAATAATTGATGTCGTGGAAACTTTTAAGATAGATAGTTAGTCTTGCTTCCTTGTGGAAAATTAGAAACATTGATTTCCTATGTTTTATGAAATTCTGCCAATGTTAGCTCATAATGAAATATTTTGAAATCACTTGCATCAGAATCAGAAATAATAAACACCTTGGAAAATATGGGCAAATCTAACTACATTCTGGGTTAGAATCATTTAAATATGGACCATAAAACAGTCAGAAATTGGAAAGCATTGTCTGATTACGGCTCCATCTTCACCAAATCCAGAATGTGGAACTGGCTCTAGTTTCTGCAAGTTATTACTGGTTTGGGTTGTATAAATTTCCAAAGGTAAAGAAGGAAAACAGCTATTAGTGTTTATAACATAGGCAAATAAACTTTATTAAAACTGTACTTTCCGCTCATTGAGCTATGCTATACATGTTAACCATAAAGCACAACTTGGTCATGGTCATGGAAGTCTATACTTCATAACAGGGCAACTGAGGTTGATCACAATAGTACACAAGCTATCAAAATTATCCCACCACTTTCTTTTGAAATGTTATATCAAGCTCAGTTCAATGGGCGTAACTAGAACACCAGGTAGAAGCATTGTAATTTAAATAATGCTACATTATCTAAATACCTACTGTAGCCCATTATTTCTCCACTAGGTGATTCAGCAACCTGAAAGTATTCTGGCCAGTGTGCAAGATACTGCATGTAGAAAGATAGACCATACTTTTTATATTAAGGAAAAGAATATTAATCTGTGTTAGAGGCATAATAGAAATAGTAGAGTAATTGTTTTACATATGTGAATTTCTTAAAGCAGCATTATAGTTTTCATATAAAGCATATTTCTGGTAAGGTGTCATTATTTTGATACAGGCTCTATATGATCATTTTAGAGACTTTAAACACATTCTGATCATAACTATATTCAATTCAATTGCATTTTGGATCCTGCTTGGGTAGAAGGTGTATTCCACATACTTAACAAATTTTTTTTAATTGAGATGGTTGTACTATGTTTGATAAGTAAATTAATACCCATAATTAAGATCATTGTATGACTGAGTGGAGCTACACACTCTTATTGCTCCATTTACTTGTTTATGTTATATATTATAAACAAGTAAGTGGTTCTTCTTTACAGATGCTCTATAACATCTCAAGTCATCTGCGTCCCATTCAATTCAGGACATGAAATGGCCGACAAATTTTACTCAGAGGCTTATTCTTTCAGGCTTGAGGCTTTTTTGTGTTATAAATATATGACACTGAATCCACGGCTTAACTTCCCTTCTGAGGTAAGCCTATTTAGGATTTTTACACCCGGAAAAATCCATCTACTCTGGCCAGGTTTGAACCTGCGATCTTGGGTTTAGAAGGCAAGTATGGTTACCACTACACCACCATGACCGACACAAGTAAGTGGAATAATAGGAGTATGTAGTTCAACTCAATCATACAATGATCTTATTTATATGATTAGCTTCACTGTACATGTTCCAATTAACATTTTTAGTTAAATTAATGCCTGTTTATTTTTCCATGGCTGAAATTTAGAGTGAAAAGATGAGTTCTCTAATGTTAATTTTTGATATTTGTTGTTCATGTGCAAGCCATAGCTGAAATGTTGAGGGTTTTGCAATGAGTGTTCATTTTAATAGTAATACCTATAAATATTTGCTGACATAACAGATGTTAAGAGTGCAAGATGTGGTACTTTAAAAACATAAAGACAGCTATAACAATATAATATAGTACTTTGTAATTAAGGATTTTCAAACAATCATCTTAATTATAACATTAACCCAGCTGTTGTCATTGTAAGAGAGCATAGTTCAATAACATTAAGAACACTTTCAGAAATTCTGAAAATTTCACTGGGTGCCACTTAGATGTTGATAACTTGATGGATTTATGGAGAGGAAATTTGGGGTATAGAGAAGGGAAGGTGGAATTATTAATTTAATACTAAGAATTTTCTGTAAATTAATATTGGGAGTTCCCAATAATACTGCAAATGCAGGAGCATTGATAGAGTTAGGAAAGGTAAGTGTCAGAGGGTCAATGATGGAGAAAGTATTGAAATATTTATTTAGGGTTCAAGAGCTATTGGACATTGACATTGCGAAAATATGCCTGAAATATCAAGAAAAAAAGTTGGATTTAATGACTAATACCTGGTTGAACAAAATTAGAGAACAGTTATTTAAAAATGGAGTAGGAGATTTTTGGGTTAAAATTGGATATTTTAGAAGAGGTTGTTGGAGGGAAGTGAGATTAAGAATGGAAGATATGGATAGACAAGTTTTATTTGCCCAAATTAGGGAGAAAAGCTCATATGCATACTACAAGGAATTAAGAGATGACCCAGAAACAGAGAAGTACATATTAATTTGCAAGAAAAATGAAAGAGTAGGGAGTGCATGGTTTCCATTAGATGTTTGGAAATTAAGGGCAATGAGGGGAGGTGTTATTCCAGGAATGTGTCCCATCTGTGGGGAAAAGCAAGATGAAATTCATATTATCTTCCAATATAAAGCCACGAATGTTTGCAGGGAAAGTTTAATTGGTAAGAAATGGTTAATGAGGAATAAAGGAATTGTATTGAGAAATATCTTTGAAAACCATGAGTAACCATATTAGGGAAGTTCTTATGGAAGGTAAAAATGAAATGGAAATGATCAGTTGATATATGTATGTAATTTAGATAAATTTTAGATGATAAAGAATATCAGTATGATTATGAAAAATGTCATTGGTCTGGGAACGATTGGGAGTGGTTTTTTTTTATTTTATTTATTTACAGATGTTCTTTAACATCTCAGGTCATCAGCATCCCATTCTATTCAGGGCGTGAAACGGCCAACAAATTTTGCTCAGAGACCTCTTCTTTCAGGCTTGAGGTTTTTTATCGTGCTGTAAATGTACGACACGTGACCCATGGCTTTACTTCCCTTCCGAAGGAAGCCATAATTGGATTTTTACGCCCGAAAAAATCCGTCAATCCTGGCCGGGTTTGAACCTGCGATCTTGGGTTTAGAAGGCAAGTATGGTTACCACTATACCACTAGGATTGACAATGACTGGGAGTGAAATTATATTAAATTTATTAATTATTGAGCTTGGGATATTGGAAATTGCTCTAGAAAGTGAATACATATAGCATTACAGTTGGTATTTGAAAAATAGAAGAAGTATTAGTTTATAGAAACTGTAGCTAGCGGATAAAATAATGGTATAGGACAATAATTGAAATATTTCAATTTAATCCCCTTGGTTGGGTCGGAGTCTAGTCCCCTGGAGAACCAGGGACTGGGGTCTGATGCATCTAGGTGGAAATTTTGTATTTTATTTCATTATTTAGAATTTAGATAAAGGACTAGTATAAAATCATCAATAAATTAAAATTTCTGTAAGTGCAAGAAGGTACACCTAAAATGGCTTGGGCCAGATAGGTGGAGACCCCTTGTAGTTTGTATTTTTCTTAACACTTCCAATAAATTTAAATTTATAAATTTATGTTGATAACTGAAAAGTTGCATGTGAGATGTTATGTGAATGGTGAATTCCAAGATTGTTAATTCCCAAACTAAAGAATGCGGATGAAACTCGGCGACTTCATTTCAATCCTGAGAGCTAACAGTAAAGCTCTTGTCTCTATCACACACACAACCATAACTAGCAATATTAAAAAGATGTCCTGAAAACATATCACACACAAAAGTCCACATTTATGTGCAACAAGCTAGATGCGCACTAGGGATAATGCATGGCCACATATTGTAATTGTTGCTGAATATCTCTCAAAATTCAATAGGAAGTGTCTATCTCACCCTCTAGAGTCCAGATTTAGCCCTGTGTAACTTTTTCCTTTTCCCCATATTGAGGAAGTACCTTAGAGGCATTTTCCATTGTCAAAAGCAGTGGTGAAGGTTGCGGAGGCTATTCTGAATGACCTGTCAAAAAGTGGTTTCCAGCATGTCTTTGAAAACTGACAGAAATACTGGGACAGGTGTATTGCTTCGAATAGGAACTGTTTCGGAGAAAGATCATAAATTATGATAATTAAAATTATAATTCTATTTTGAACAGTCCTCATATATAATACAGCTTTTTCTAGGTTTCACCTACACATTTTATCCAAGAATAATAGTTTTCATCATAAAAATATCTATGATGACATTGTACAATATAATGCCTCTATGCAAAATTGAATGTAATTATTTTTCTTCCTGGCACACCCAATATGAATTTTACCATCATTTCTTGTTAAGTTCATGTGCATTCGTTGTTTGATTTAAAATTATGCCAATTCTTATATATCAGGTCTTTCTTTTGTTTTTCTTCATGTGTGGATCAGCCAGCAGCTGGGAGCACATAGAATAGCTGCCCACACTCAGTCCTCTGCAAGGTTAGCAAAGTACTAAAAATGTAAATATTGTTACATTAATGCTTTCAGTTGTTAACACTAACTCCACTTACTTATTTAAAACTTTGGACTAGTTTCGGGAGAGGTTCCTCCCATCATCGGCTGCTGTTGACTGAGTGCCGTCCCGAAACTAGTCCAAAGTTTTAAATAAGTAAGTGGAGTTAGTGTTAACAACTGAAAGCATTAATGTAACATATATTACCACTCCATTGTCTACAGCTTCGTAAGTACAATTTTTACTTAATTATATGTAAATATTGTACTTACAAAGTTGTTGACAATGGAGTGGTAATATAACCTAAACTTAGGTATTAATTTTTCTCTCCCAAAACGCATCTTACTTTTATGTAAGTAAGTGGAGTTTAGTGTAAAAAATGAATACCTAAGTTTAGGTTACTAAAAATGTGCTTAGCTTGTTTGCAGAAGATGAAATTGCTCTTTCCCAAGTTGGTGGGCTGTAAGGTATACACTTTAATAACCATGTAGGGATGAAATTTTAGCAGAATGTTCTGATGTATACCTGATCCCTGCTTGTTGAGCTAACTTTGCAAGAGATTTTTGTAGTGATGTTGTAATCAAGCAGCGATATTATCCAGTTTTTTTCTCTGTTAACACAAGATGCCTAATCTTACTTTCTTGTGCAAGAGTGATCTTGTTAAGTTGTAAATTTGACTGGATATTACCCAAATTTCAGTGTTTTAATCACTTACTTGGATATATTTCAATTTTAAAGGCAGCTGGATAAATTAAAAAATGGCTGCTGCTGTCTTTTTGAATTTAAGCACTATTTTACAAACTGTAGATTGTTAGGATATAGTTTTTAATATCCTGCAAGTCACAGAGCAGCTGATAATTTCTTAAAAAGTTGCAGCTAATGAAAATGCATTGTTCTGCATTAAATCTTTAAATCGTGGCAAACAAAGAAATGAAATGCAACAACATGTAACTTGTAATCTTAAAAGAAGTTAAGAACAGTGAAGTTGTTACATATACAACTGACTTAGTTGAACATGGAACTCCTCATTGCTCCAAACCTAAACATGTATTGACTGGCATTATTAGAGGCAATATTCATCCTTGACTGTCGGTTTGTGGCACTGTGACCTGGCAGCTTTGGGCCTGCTCTGCACACAGGGGAAAATCAAATGACCCACATAAAACTATATAAAATGTATTAATTCTAGAATGTATAAAGAGGGTGGTGTTAAAAAGTATAGTTTTTTAAAATAGGGCCTACAGTTGCTCTTAGTGTTTAAATTTAATTTTAATAATTTTCTTTTGCATTACTAATACATTCTTCACTTCACTTGAGGAACCCCATGCAATAATTCTATATGAAAGCTGGTTTTTTTTTTTTGAGTAGTGTTTAACGCCCGTTTTTACTACTGAGGCACCACAGGCGGAAAGCTGGTTATGAATATGTCTAACTTACAAAATATATTTTTAACACAAAATATTTGAAAACATTTCTTACTCATTTTATTTATACTTCATTTATATTTATTAATATTTATATATTATGTAAGTGGGATTTCCATTACAAGTGAATATGAATTATAATTCCAAGAAATTAGGTTTTTATCAGATATGGTATTATTTGCCAATTTATGCATTTGAGTGATAATTTTCCTTGGTTTTACTACCTATATTGAAATATAAGGGTGTTAATTACACCAAAAAATTTCAGAGAGTGTAGAGATGTTGTATATAAGCAATTTGAGATAGGCAACGTATGGTCCACAACTAAACATAATGAAATTTTATAGTGTTAAACATTTGGCATCAGATGCTGATAAGTCAATGTTAAAGCCAGCTGGGTGAAAAAATGGTTCAGAATGTCTTTAAAACTGCCTTGCGAGCATACAAATATCATTTCCTGCAGGTGTTTTCAAGATTTAGTGCCATAAAAATCCTCAAATCCCAAATTAATTATTTGACAGTGTGACAACGTACATCTTCTTGCATAATGTAACCAAGACCGACTACATAAATATAATCTTGATACAGCCTACTCTAGGGGGAAATTTTTAACTGCTTGTGTCACATAATGCATAGCAAAAGCTGACGTTCCACTGTTCTTGTCGTGCCGTTAAATTTTTGTTTTAATAAGTACTGCGATATGCATACTAAAGTATTATGAATAAAATCTACTTAATACTTGAAAGATTTATTCTCTTTTTCAACAATGAATGTATTACCGACATACAATGGCTAATAAGCTTACTACTAATATGATGCTTAAAACCTAATTTACCAAACATATACTCAGGACACAATTCTTGAGTAGTGTTTAATGCCCTTTTTTACTACTGAGACACCACAGGCGGTGGACACTGATGATACAGGAGATGAAATGATAAATTGGGAAAGGATATTTTTTTTTTTAAGGAAGGAAGCGTTCCAGGCCTAAGTTTAGGTACCTCCCCAGCATTTGCCAGTTATGAAGACTGAGGAAAACCTGGAAAAAAAACCCTAGTCAGGGAGGATGGTCCTGGCGGGATTCGAACCGCAGACCTCCCGCTCACGAGTCCGTGCCTTAACGACCTCGGCCACCCATGGCGGTGGGACAGGACACAATTCTGATTGATAAGTACAACTACAAAGGCTATAATTATATGAATTGATATGTTAATATTTAAGTGTATAAATTTAAATATAAACTTAAAACTTAGGATAAATGCTGCTTTGTTAGGCTTAGTCAGAAAAAAAATGAACAAGACTCGAACGCAAATGACCACCTCTTGACTCAAAAGCTATAGTCATAACCACTGCATCAGAGTGATACATTCTGAAACCTCCTTTCATTATCATGTGGTATGCTTTCGAGTGGGTCATCAGCCAGTGGCGTACTGGCGCTTTAGAAACTTATATCCATAGCTGAAATTGAACAGACAGGCCATACATTCTCTGTCTCAAATTACCTGTCTAAGACACCTCTATACTCTGAAATTATTTTGATGTACTTCATTGACATCCTGTGTATAACTCAATGTTCTAAGATTTAGAATTAGTTTATAGGTAACCAACCATCCTATGAGCTTATCTAGTGTATTATCCATCCTTTTTTGAAAATGTACACTATTGTCAGTATCCTTAAATATAACATTGGTATTATCAGGAAAGAGAATTAATTCAACTTCTGCAATGTTAACTGTTAAATTGTTACATGCAAAAATAGTAACAGACCATTATTACCTCTTTGTGGAAGTAATTGCATACTCACACTTTCCATATCAGACATAGTATACCCATGAAAAACATTATTTATAACAACTATCTGATTTCTGTCAGTGATATATGATTGGTACCAGTTGCAGCTCACCCCCCTTACATTACAAGAATGTAATTTGAACAGAAATTAGTCTATAGGCAACAAGATCAATTATTTTACTGAGATTTCATTTCTATCAATCCCTTCCAGAATCCTTTCAATAAATATATAGAAGGCATCAGCTGTACATTTGTTTTCATGAAACCTGTGTTGTTTTTCTCTGAAAATATGAATTTTTGTAAACACTGTGATTTTAATATAACAGTTTCAAATATTTTCAAGAATTCTGTCTGAATTGCAATTGACCTATAATTAGCAATATTGTACTTATTACCACTTTTGTATAGTGAAATCATTTTTGAAATGGTTTAATTTATCTGGGAACTTGCCAATAGTGAACACATATATTAATTGTGTTAAAATATACGGTGCTGCACTTTAATGTGTATTCAGGTATTTGTAAGTAGTAGCTGGTTTATTTAAGGTCTCTATTTTTAACATCTCTGGTCATTAGCATTCCATTCCACTCGGGGCATGAAGCAGCCAACAATTTTTGCTCAGAGATCTTTTCTTTCTGGTTTCAGGTTCTTTTACATGCCATAAATCTATGATATGGGACCCACAGCTTTACTTCTCTTCTGAGGTAAGCCATACTTAGGATTTTTATGACCTAAAAAGTCCATTATCTGGCCGGGTTTGAACCTTGTGATCTTGGGTCTATGATTTTTTGTACTTTGTCTATTGGAGCTGACCATATTCTTCATTTCATGGCATGTAACTGGTTGGAGAAGAAGTGATCATTTTATTTCTATTTTTGGAATGTTAAAGTTGCTACTGTTGATTAATTTATAATTAATTTGCTGCAACAATAGTGAAATACGCTTTGAACATATTGGCTTCTGCCATAGTATCTGAGCGAGAAATAATATTAATTTTCAATGAGATGTTACTAATTTCTTTTGGAGAGTTTTTTCCCTCCTTTTATTTGTTCTAGTTTTCCCTCTATGAGAAAAATTGTGTATTAAATAGTCATAATATTGCTTCTTTTACAACTTTAACACATTTTTATATAAATTAATGTATCTAATTAGTGACTAAGTTTAATTTATTTTACTGAATTACTAAGGAGCATCTTTATTATAAAGGTAAGAACTCCCTTATCAATCAATTTCTTTTTTCTTGTAATTTTTATATGAAAATATTGTACTAAAGTTATGGAGGTATGTACTTATTAAAATAATTATTCTTATCGTTTATATTCTCTACATTATAGACTCCTTTCCAAATGCCCTTACTTATTGTTAGCAGATGGTTAAAATATTTTGCATTATTTTCACTGCATCTTTTTTACACATGTGGATTTCTTATTGACTAGTATGTGAACTAGTTTTAAACTGTGTAATATAACAGGAGATTAGATGGAGATATTATTACAAGGGTACTAAGCCACTGGATATCCTCCGGTTTTCAGGATTCATTGAGGTTAGGTTTAGATTAGTGTGTGTGTATATATATATGAATTTATTGGGAAACCCACGTTTTCCTGTTGTATTTATTTGATTTGTATTTATGGAAAGGAGGCAAGCCCCCTTTTTCTAGGTAAGTTTTATTTGTGGAATGGACATGTTGAAGTTTCACAGGAGTTTGTAATACTCGTAATGTTTATTGAGATAAATTTTAAGGTTAGATGGAGCATATTATGATATCCCTGCTTTTTGAGTTTATGTCCAGCATTTACAATAATTATGTTATAAGTCCTCGTGAGCGCTAAGTATACAAAGGATACCGTTTCTGTCAGTGGATCTAAATTCCTGAAACAAAGCAGAAATAAAAGTAATTATAATGTATACCCAACCTAAATAAGCGCTTCATTGAGAAAGCAGCAATTTTGCCTTTACAGGACTTACACATTATTAAATTTAAACAAATCCAAGCACGTAAAAGGCCTTAATGTCGTCATTCTGCACTTATCCGTCAAGTATCTACAAAAAAATCAAAGCTGCAGCTTTCGCAAGTGAGCCGGCTGCAATTCATTTACGCCAGATAATACCACGGCACACAAACTATAATTTTATAACTATATGCTACAGGAATGAATTGAATTCGGAACAGATTGGGGTATGGGAACTTTAGATAATGTGAGTCTTGTAATGTCTTATTTAATGAAACAATTAATATAGGTTATATTTCTCTTTATTCATTGCATTATAGTTTGATAAAACGTCACTTAATTCATCTGTTTTTGTTTCACTACTCTGACACTAGGGCCTTAGTTCATAAACATGGCAAACTGGATAATTTGATAATTATGTAATTCCTGTTCTACAGTAATTTGGCTTTTTTAATTATTATAAATATTTGACATACAGGATTTTTTTGAGTTGAATGTAATTATGTGCATTGTTTGGGTGATGGAGTAGATAGTTTAGATAGTGGATAGTTTACTTACTTATATGTACTATATATTATTCCAAATATTGTGGAGGATATTGTTTAATCATTAATTTTCAGTATTTCAAAATTCAAAGTGTTTTAGAATAGGAAATAAAGTTATCCTCCTGTGAGAACCCACAGTCATGTTGTATTGCTATTGTAAGTTGGTACCTAGAATGTCATACTAGTTAGTTCTCGGAGCATTCAGTGAGCGAATTGGTGCAGCAACCAAAGAGACCGATGGACATTGTACTTATCATATATAATTGCCACAGTAGCTTTCAATCTGTATTTACAAAAATTTGTCTGCATTTACATAAATAATTACAAGAAAAAAAAACACTTAGAACAACTCAACCAAACAACAAAAACAGACAAGTCACTTAATCATACACATTGTATTATATGAATGTTTACATATACATTGATATGTCGTGCAGAATAATAGGCCTTTTTACATAGGTATTTTCCAAGAGCAGATTTAAAAGAATTGTCATTGTTTATTAAGGCTTTTAGGCTAGAGGGAAGAGCATTGTATACTAAAATGCACTCGTAATAAACGCCTTTTTGATGGCATGAAAGTGCTGAAATTGGGCGAGTAGATTTGCTTTTTGTCCAGTATTCTTATCATGTATATTTTGATTTTGAACAAAATTTTGTTTATTTCTTATATAAAAGTTCATGAGGGATAAAATATATTCACAAGGAAGAGTTAAAATTTCAAACTTCCTAAAGAGGTTTCTGCATGAATGTCTGCTATGTGTACCAGCGATTATTCGGATGACTTTTTTCTGTAACAGGAAGACAGGTTCACTTTTAACTGAATTTCCCCAAAATATTATACCGTACTTCATTATTGAATTGAAATAAGCATAATAAACTAGTTTTAAAGTCTTAATTGACTCCAACATTACTAATGCACGTATTACATAGCATACACTGCTTAGTTTAGGTATAATAAGACCAATGTGATCTTTCCAATTCAGATGGTTATCAATTATTAAACCGAGGAATTTAATATATTTGGTTTGTGAAAGTACATTTTTATAATATCCATCTGTAATTGTGGATCTGGAGTTGTGCGAGTAATGAATTTCATAACATTTGTTTTATCTAGATTTAGAGACAATTTGTTTGCTTTGAACCATACACACAATGAACTGAGAACCGAATTTAATTTAATGGCGCAATCATAAGGCTCTTTCCATTTATCAATATGCTTGTGTCATCTGCAAATAGAACAGTATTTCCTACATTTTGGATAGATAAGGAGAGGTCATAAAGAAGAGGGCCCAGAACAGATCCTTGAAGCACTCCATGGTTAATCATTCCCCACTCAGATGCATTTTTTTTTATTATTGAAGGGACAATTTATCACTAATTTTTGTTTCTTTTTGTCCAGGTAGGATATAAATTTTAAATATTGTTTTTTTATTCCATAGAAAGCTAATTTATCTATCAGAATTTCATGAGTGACACAATCAAAAGCCTTAGCTAAGTCACAAAATATTCCTCCTACATGTGCTCTTTCATTAAGTGCAGTTAAAATTTTATTAGTGAGTTTATAGATTGCATTTTCTGTTGAAATTCCTTTTCTAAATCAATACTGATCACTAACAAGAATATTGTTACTTTCAAGGTAATGGTAAAGCCTATTGTACATTACTTTCTCAAACACCTTAGAAAATGTAGGTGTATTTCTCAGGAAATACACCCAATATTAAAGATTCATTATACAAGTGACTAAGGGGGGGGGGTACTAATTTCCTTTGCACAGGTCTTTATGACTTTGCTGTTGATCTCACCATAGCCAGAAGAGTTTTTTGATTTTAGTTTTCTAATGATATTACCAATTTCTAGTGGGGTAGTGATACCTGGTTTGAATTCATTATTATGATGGGGAGTTGATGATTGTACAGTTTTTAAAGCATCTCTTTTATCACCAGAATATAAATTTAAATTTTTTGTTACATTGAGAAAATAATCATGAAACACATTTGCTACATCTGCAGGGTGTTGTATCTCTTGATTGTTAATATTTAAGATTATTGCATCATCTTGATGCAAATTTTTGCCTGGTTCTTGTTTTATTATATTCCAAGTAGTTTTTATTTTGTTTTTTGACTGATAAGTGTTTGGTAATGGAGGCTTTTCGCTGCTTTTATGATTTTCCTAAGTATCTTACAGTACTTTATAAAATGTATTTTTAATTTAGGGTCTTTACTGAGCTTTTGCTCATTATATAATTGTCTTTTATGTTGACAAGATTTTTTAATTCCTTGGGTTAACCATTCCCTGCTCATATTATAACTTCTTTTTTTAATTTATAGTGTGAAATATGCTTCAAAAGCAATTTAAAAATCTGTAACAAATTGTTGAATTTACTATTAACATCATTTGCACTGAAGACACTATTCCATGATTCTTGTAAAGTGTCTCTGCTATTTTACTGAGGTTAGCATCATTAGTCTCTATATTTTTTATATCTATAATATTCTTTGAGTTTTATTATAGAATTTTTTTTCATTATTACTTGAGCATTATGGTTAGAGAGACCATTGATCAATGAAGACACAGAATATAATAACAGTTTGTCCAAATGTACAAATATATTATATATTGCTGTGCTAGAGTTTTTATAAATCCTGGTGGGAAAGTTAATTGTATGAACCATATTATATGCAGTTAGAAGGGAATTCAGTAGATTCATTCTTACACTTGGCATTAAGTAATCAATATTTATGTCCTCACATATAATTATTTTATGCTTAGGCTTAAATAAAAAGTTTAAGGTATCTTCAAGCTTCATCAAGAAAGTTTCAAAGTTTCCTAACATTGAGCGATAAATAGCAATTATAATTATTTTTGTATTGTTGCTATCCAATTGGTTTGTGCATAATTCAATGTCCTGTTTTGAAATAAATTTTGATACATCTAATGTTTTGTATGGTACATCCTGCCTGAATTAAATGCAAACTCCTCCGTTATTTAGTTTTTTACTTGAAGCTCCTGCTCCCAGACAATAACCATGTAATGATAATTGTGATAATTCCTGTTGTTTGAAATGATGTTCAGATAGGCAGATAATATGTGGTTTTATATTGTTACAAGTTAAACTGTTTAATAATTCATCTGTTTTGCTTCTAAGTCCTCTAAGGTTTTGATGAAATATACAGAGATTTTTTATTGCTTGCTGAATACTCTTCAATTTTATTTCATTTTCTCTGCTATCATGATCAATGATATGATTGTCATTTGATTTAACATTAACTATTATTAAGTTTGACTTGATGAATTTCTGGCCTGGATCAGGTGACTATCCTAAAAAACAGGACCTTTAACTATTTATAACAGGAATTTTACTCAACAACAGTAATCTGGTACAAAGAGGTACACAAAGTGATACAATTCAGGGGTGCTATGTTGCAGGTTGATTACTTGGTACTTTATACTCTGTATCGAGCACGAAGCAGTATGCTGTATGTCTAAAGATATCACCAATATTCTGTAATTTTATAAATGGCCATTCCTGCTGCTCTATTTTATTTACCATAATTGTTTGCTGCGTTGACTAACCTATAACAATGTACTTTTGTTTCTTAGATTTTTTTTAACTTGAGAAGAAACTGTACAGACTACAAGTACAGGTTATGGGAAAGTAATTTGTGAGGTTTGGAAAATAATAACACTCATAATAATTCAGATGAAGTAACAGTAGCATACCAATTCATAACATGTATCCGGTTCAGCAAGATGTCTCTGAAAGCATGCATCATTTTTCTAGAACTGTACATTCGTGGAGTAAGTATTTTTCTGTGAAAAATTTCTGAAGATAAAAGCTATTCATTTTATGCCATATAGTGAAACCCCCTATGAGTATCGGTAGAAATTGAGGTAAACATGGGGGAATGCCTATTCCTGGATAATTCTCAACTCCTTGGGTGGGGATGGGGGGATTGAGGGAGGGAATTAATCATCTGGGTAGTATATCTAGGTCGCCATATGGTTATTTGTGGTACAGAAGATAAAATACAGAATAAATTTACTCTGTGGTAGATAATCATTACACAATTTTCTATCATGCTTTTAAATTTCTTGTGTAGTGCTGCCAGTATGAAGAGAACACTAGTCTAAAAGATCAATGGTCGGTATTTTATAGTTATTATAACTCATTATCACCATATAATATTAATTTGTACACTTAGCAAAACAACTAATAGAGTAAAAATGGAATATGGTCAACTTATAGAATATTAAATCATAAATTTTTACCTTAAAACTTGTATTTTTGATATCTCCATTCAGTTTCCAAGTTATTTGTTTTCCAGAGCTACATTATAGAATTTCTGGCATGTCATTTTCATATTCATATATGTATATTTACATTTCTGTATTTACTAGTTCTGTCTCTTTTGTTCACAATGCATCCATCACACTAAACACTCTTGCTACAAGAGAACTATACAGTATAATTTTCAACAGATTTATAAAATATGCAGTTCAAATTTAGTAATACTTATGTAAAGAGATGGACTGCAAAAATCCAACATAAATAGCATCTTGAATATATAATTTTCACTGAAGTCGTACCATTTATCAGCATAACACAACTATTTATATTAGGCAATTAGATATTCTTTTACTAAAAATTCCTTTTCTGAATCACCAAGGTTCTCTAATCACATGTTTCCTTCGAATTCTAAAATATTGTTCCTCTGAGTAATTTTTTGTCTGAATGTTCACTTCCAACATCTTTTGTAGCCATGAGTTGAAACATTGTCTTCCTATGCCAAAATTTTAAATGACTTTACAAAATAACAGGCAGTACACAATTTACAAATAAGGGAAACACTGTGCTTGAAGTGTTGCTGATTCTGTGACCACAGTTCAGTGATTTAGAGCAGAAAACATCTAATGATTTGGCTACAGTTGGTGTGAGAATGTTCTTTAACTGAGTTATGCAGTTTTACATCACTACTTAATACACAAACTAAGGAATGATGGTAAGCAAGAATGTCTTTGATGTTTCTAAGTTCTGATGTGGTGCAGCAGGTCTGAGTTTGTGCCTTCCATATCATTAGCAGAGAATATCCTCTCTAAGAAAATAAAGGTTGCAAAGCATTCTCTAGGATTCTGCACACCCTTTCCCTTCTGTCTGGGCTTATTCCATTATATTTGAGGAATATACAACAAAAATGATCATAATTTTGTTTGACAATACAGTAAATGAGTAAAGCTAACTCATCATAATTTTGATGATCTTTTTCAAAGTAGTCCCATTTGGATGCATTGCTCGTCCCAGTGTTTCTATCATTCTTCAAAGACATGCTCAAAACTATTTTTTGATAGGTCCTTCAGAATGACATCCACATCCTTCATCACATACTTTGCTTTTGATGATAGAGCATGCCTTCCACCAAGGTGTTTCTTCAATTTCTGGAAAGGAAATGTCACATTTTCTTAAATCTAGGCTATACTGAGGATGAGGAACAAACTTCACAATAATTTTGTGAAATTTTCAGCAACAACATTTATGATATATACCATACATTCTACAGCCATGCATTAACATAGTGCAGCATCTAGCTTGTTGCACAAAAATGTGGCCTTTTGCATGTGATATGGCCTTGCAGAGTTTTCAGGACATCTCTTTAGTATTGCCTGGTTAAAGTTATTCCTGCAGATACGACATGCTGGTAAACAATCTCTTGAATGTTACATTAATGCTTTCAGTTGTTAACACTAACTCCACTTACTTATTTAAAACTTTGGACTAGTTTCGGGAGAGGTTCCTCCCATCATCGGCTGCTGTTGACTGAGTGCCGTTGTTCGAAATGGGGGATGGACGCCCGTTCGCCCCTGTGGTGGTATCTCGTGGCTCTAACAGAAACTTGCTGAGTTCATCCAGCGGCGGAAAATCAAAATTCATTAAGTTGTTCTTATTTTTTAAAATGAAAATTCTCTCCCACGTGGATAGTTCTATTGGTTTGCGAAGTTGTTTCAGTAATTTAATTTCTGGTTTTATTTCATGATTTTTGTTCCAAAAATGAGCTGCTATTGCTGATTTGTCTATCTGTTTCAATCTAATGTTCCTAAAATGTTCTTTTCTTCGAATTTCTAAATTTCTTTTCGTTTTCCCAATGTAGCTCTGTTCACAATCTGCACATTTAATCTCATATATTCCTGATTTTTGTTCTGTGGGAATGGTATCTTTCATTGTGCAGTCTACTAAATTTTTTATATTGTATTTGTTCTTTGGGGCTAACATAATTCCATGCTCTTTGAATATCTTCTTAAATTTGTTGTGGTAAGTTGGGTGGTATGTGAAACTTTTGAATTTATATCTGTCTTGGGTGTTTTTAAGTGTGGAGACTTCCTTAATAGATTTTTGTCTTTTAGCTTTTTTGATGATTTTTGTTATTGAGTCTGTGTTGAAACCATTAGTTATAGCCGTCTTCATTATATGTTGGTGTTCCATTTTGTACTCGGTTTCAGTCAATGGGATGTTGATTAGTCTGTGTGCTAAACTGTGAAACACTGCATATTTATGTGGGGTGGGGTTATAGCTATCATTTTTTATGTAATTTTCTGTGTGTGTTTGTTTCCTGTGAATTCCAAAGTTAAAACTGTTTGCATTTCCTATTATTTTTAAATCAAGGAATGGGAGACAACCATTTCTCTCTTCTTCTATGGTAAACTGTACAGATTTGTGCTGTAAGTTGAGGAGTTTCAATGCATCTGTAGAATGTTTTTTAGGTATTATTGCGAATATGTCGTCCACATATCTATGCCATGTCTTGAAGATCCACGGAAATGCTTTTGTAATCATCAAAAAAGCTAAAAGACAAAAATCTATTAAGGAAGTCTCCACACTTAAAAACACCCAAGACAGATATAAATTCAAAAGTTTCACATACCACCCAACTTACCACAACAAATTTAAGAAGATATTCAAAGAGCATGGAATTATGTTAGCCCCAAAGAACAAATACAATATAAAAAATTTAGTAGGCTGCACAATGAAAGATACCATTCCCACAGAACAAAAATCAGGAATATATGAGATTAAATGTGCAGATTGTGAACAGAGCTACATTGGGAAAACGAAAAGAAATTTAGAAATTCGAAGAAAAGAACATTTTAGGAACATTAGATTGAAACAGATAGACAAATCAGCAATAGCAGCTCATTTTTGGAACAAAAATCATGAAATAAAACCAGAAATTAAATTACTGAAACAACTTCGCAAACCAATAGAACTATCCACGTGGGAGAGAATTTTCATTTTAAAAAATAAGAACAACTTAATGAATTTTGATTTTCCGCCGCTGGATGAACTCAGCAAGTTTCTATTAGAGCCACGAGATACCACCACAGGGGCAAACGGGCGTCCATCCCCCGTTTCGAACAACGGCACTCAGTCAACAGCAGCCGATGATGGGAGGAACCTCTCCCGAAACTAGTCCAAAGTTTTAAATAAGTAAGTGGAGTTAGTGTTAACAACTGAAAGCATTAATGTAACATATATTACCACTCCATTGTCTACAGCTTCGTAAGTACAATTTTTACTTAATCTCTTGAATATCAAAAAAATGAGATGACCATAATTTTCCCAGCAGAAGCACTTTTCCTTTTTTTTTTTTTGTGTGTAGGTGCTGTTGGAAAGTTCTAAACAGACCCTTGCTATTTGCTCTCACAATCAAAATGATGTACCAAGTTTGATCAGCAGTGATTACCTTTGAAAGAAACTCTGCTATTTCCTGTAGCATCACCTTCAATTACTTGTAAATCTACACATGAACATCCTTTTGTTTGGGAATCAGCAGTGTAGGAATCCACAGTGCACAAACGTGTCTCATGTGCAATTTTTCAATTATCAACATGTAGGTGGCATCCAGTGAAATTTTCAGAATTTATGAAAGTGTTCTTAATGTTATTCAACAATCCTCTCTCTCTGACAGCAGTAGTATTAAGGTTTTCTTCCAGTAGAGCAAAAACTGGAATGCTGGATACAACCTCCTTGAAATGATTAATTTTATTTTAAATCTTGTTCGAGTTGTGCTATAAGGGAAAACAAGCTGTCCATAGGCCTCAGCTGAAGATATTTTGAAACGAAAGCAGAATTTCAGAGCAGCAAATTGTTAATTGCATTTCACTCTATTTTGCTGTAGATGGATCAATAAATTTATACACCTCTCGTAGGTGGAAACTGCAAGTGACAACAGTGAAACTAGTGCCACCTGTACATTAAACAATAAAATATTGTAAAGTTAAATTTTAGAACAAGAAATTATGCCTCTAAAAAATTATGATCATTCTTTATTGTACAACCCTCATGTTTTAGGTACTTCATTAATTTTATATGAATGAAAATACAACTGCTGAGTGGGTTTATAAACACTGCAGACAGATACATCAACTTGCTGGCCTAATGGTGTCAAAGACTTTTGAGGAGAAGTTTCTAATCGACAGTCTATTTCATTATGCTTATCCTTTGTTAAAATCTTGTTTTTGAGTCTCATCTTGTGAATAAAAACAGCTTGGGTTCGAACTTTGTTCTGAAATGGAGATGTTAATATTGGAATTATCACGAAAATTTTTCCTACAATAATTGTACAATTTCTTTTTTGCATAACAATCATAAATAAATATAGTTTATTTTTAACATATATCTCACTATAGACATACTAACACAATAGAATGTGTAACACTCACATTTTGTATATAAATGCAACTAAAAAGGATGAGGGATATGACTGAGCAAGTTCATGCTGCATCAACAGAATTTTAACTCCAATCATATTGGGAATAGTGCTTACATGCTATCATTTTTATATCCTCCTCTCCTTTTACAGTTGAAATCTTCCTAATTAAAATTTCCTTATCTAAATTTTCCCATTTTTTATTCCAAACCTTTTCTCTCCATAACTTTGTTTGATTACAATATAACAAACGATGGAAATCTGTATTAAGAGCATAGTGTGATTGAGTTAAACTAACACTGTTTTGCTCCAATTACTTGCTTAAATATGTAGGACTGGTTTCATGAACCCTTTGTTAGCATTGTCAGCCCCTAGTCAACTGGAGGATAAACTGTTATGCTGTGGGAATGTGTGATCTGCTCTGGTAGAGGTGTGATGAACTTAAAATTTATGTTTTCATCCCCGGCAGTGTCAAAGTTCATTAAACTGTCTTTGTGCTTGTAAATGTAGATTTTCTACCATGTTCCTAATTCTGTAGGTCCTTGCACTGATTTTAATAATGTTTTATTCAATATGTTGTGGTTTTCTGTCCATAAATGATATGCCACTGCTGATTTTTCCAACTGCTTGTATTTTACGTTTCTGAAATGTTCTTTTAACTGTATGCCTATGTTTCTATTTGTTTTACCAATGTAGATTTTTTTCACATTCTGCACAACAAATTTTATAAAACCTGCTTTTTACTCATGTGGAATACTGTCATTAACATTATTAATACAAGATTTTTAACATTAAATCTGTTTACAGGTGCTAACCTGATATTAAATTTAAGTTCATCATACCTCCACCAGAGTGGATTACACATTCCCACAGCATAACGGTTTACCCTCCAGTTGACTGGAATGAATGGTGTTTAATGCCCGTTTTTGCTACAGAGGCACCACAGGCTATGGACACTGATGGTACATGAGATAAAATGATATATTGGGAAAGGATTTATTTTTAAGGAAGGAATGGTTCCAGGCCTAAGTTTAGGGTACCTCCCTGGCATTTGCCATTGCTCATGAGTCCACACCTTAACGACCTCAGCCACCTATGGTGGTAAAGTGAATTAGGGGCTGACAATGCAAACGAAGGGTTTGTGAAACCAGGGCTGCATATTTAAACAAATAAATGGAGCAAAAGTGTGCTAGTGTGACTCAATCACATAATGATCTTAATATATGATTAGCTTCACTGTACAATGTTCCAATTAAAATTTTTAGTCAGTGAAAATCTGTATTGGTTTCTCCACACATTAAACAATTTCCTATTCCTTTATCATATCCTAATCCTTTCAAATTCATAACTCCGATTCTAGCCCAAGCAAATCCTTCTCTACCTGCCTTATCACATTGTTCTATATATTTTTCCCTACCCCGTACTATTTTTATTCCCCTATAAAGTCTCAATGACTTTCAGTTTCACATAAACTACTAATTTTTTTCTTGTCTTTCAATATCTTCCAATCTTAGATTTATTTCTTTCCAAAATCCTCTGTTTTGGTATTTCCTGTTTATCCATACTTTTCCTAAACCTGTCTGTTGTAAAATTTCCTGCACTTTGAAATACCTGCCTCTTTCCATTTACATTTCTCCTGTATACTAAAACATTCTTTAATAACATCATTCTCTTCTAATGTGGTAATTATGAATAAATATTTCATAATTCTTGTCATTATTTTTTTTCTTAGTAGAATATGTGCCTAATTCTAGCTGTGCTGTAGCATTTGGGGATGCTGTTGGTAAACCTAAAATCAGTTTACAAAAACTTCTTTTTATTTTATCAACATCTTTCCATGCATCCTCTACAACCCAAATTTCTGACCCATAAAACATTTTAGCTTCTATTGTGGTTGTGTATATTCTTTCCAGCCAGTTCACTCTTATATCTGGAATTTTTCTTAAACATACTCTTATAACATTCATAGCTGCTTTTCCTTTTGCTATTGCTATTTTTTTCTGCTCATTCCAACTTCCATTAGAGCTTGAACTTGTCCCTAGATAATTAATCTTCCTTTCCACAGCTATTTCTCTCCCATTTAATTTATCATTTTTCAACTTATACCCTCTTTTAAAAACCAAGATCTTTGATTTCTTTTCATTAATTTTCAATTGTTTACAAAATATATTCATTACCTCAGTTGATCTTCTCTTTCCTCACTAGATATAGATGTGATTACTAAATCATGTGCAAGAAACAACCCTGGTATTTCCTTATTATTTATTACTGGTAGATGTACTTCAAAATGTCATGAATATAGAGATTGAATAGTGTTGGACTTAATTTACAACCCAGTTTTACTCTTGTTTTACTCTGCATATAATCTGTTATCTCATCACCTAAAAATTTGACAGAAAACAGGTTCTCATTATATATTTGCTTTATATAAAACCTATTTTTAAACCAGTTAAAATCTCTTTCCCATGGCAAGGGTTAAAATGGCTAAAATCTTCAACACTCTTTTGCATTTTACTCTTTAAACTGTTAAAATTCAGGACATATTTCTTGACCAATCAGTCACATTATCACCTGATGAACTAATGTGCCATGCTGGAGTTAGAGAGGCAGGTGTCTGTAAGGGGCTCTGATGGTCTATGGAAGAACTTGTAAGAATATTATCTGCTTCCGGAATTTCAAAGTTCATAAGCCTGTGTTCATTTTCCTTAATAAAAATATTTTCCCATATGCTTAATTCTCTGGAAAGTTGAACAGTTCTTCATAAATTAATATTTTTGTCAATTTCATGGTGCTTGTTCCTAAAATGTGCTGCTACAGCTGATTTTTCTATTTGTTTATGTCTAATATTTCTCATGTGTTCCTTCATTCTGATCCCAATGTTTCTCTTAGTTTTTCTTATATACATCTTATCACCTTACAATTTATCTGATATATCCCTGACTTTTCTTCTTTGGGTCTGTCATCTACTTTGTTTAGTTTCAGCAATTTCCCAATACTAAATCTATTCTGAGGAGCCAGTGTTATATTGTACTGATTAAACATTTTTTGAAATTTATTATTCAATTGTGGATGGTAAGTGAACTTTTTGTAGATTTTATCTTTGGATAAAGCACTTATGGAGTAATTTGTTACCACTACATATCTTTTGTAATAGTTTTATAAACATCTTACTTATTCCTTTCCTTTTTAATTTTAACCACATTGCTTCCCTATTTATAGTATAAAATGCCTTCTCAAAGTCTATAAATGCCATATAAACTTTCCCTTTTCTTGCTTAAATAATTATCTACAATTGGCATTCTATACATATTATTTTTCAAAATAATCACTTTTGTGTTAATAAAGGATCTAAGTAGAGACTCATTGGCAGCATGCACTTCTCCATAGTGAAATCTGCCATTGCTGCCTCTAAGGATTGCTTGAGAGACTCAGTATTAGGATACAACAATACCTTCAAGCACTCCCAGAGCTTGTAGTTCAAAGGTTGAGGGTCAAGACTTAGGGCCTATCTTGGCCAGCAATAAAATCAGGAACATTTCTCTATAAGACAAGCTTATTGCCCAGTGCTCAATTTTGCTAGAAGCTCCAGTACAAGTTGTGTTCAAGTCTTTCACCATAGTCTCAAGGAGAGATTATACACCCAAAAATAATAATGCACCTAGTTGGGATGGTATTACTCCGAAAATTCTGAAATCCTGTGAAAGCTTTCTCCTAAAAATACTAATATATGTATTTAACCATATCATTCAAAATGTCATATTTCCAAACAGTATTGTTCATTATATTTAAAAAGGGAGAAGAAGATAAAATTAAGAACAATAGACCAATATCACTAACATCATTGGTTGCAAAACTATTTGAAAAGGTAACCCATAAGAGACTTTGTTGAAACTAAAATTGTATTAAACCAACAACAAGATGACTTTTGTAAGTGCTTATCAATTCACTGCTGCATTGGAATTAATAGATAGGGAGCTGAGCAAAGTAATCAAACAATTGGTATGTTTTTAGTTATAGCCAAGGCATTGGATTGTGTATCTTATGTATTTTTGCTGTTGAAACTTGGACGCTATCTAATCCTATATAAAAATTGCATGCAGTGTATTGAAATATTCTGGAACAATGGAAATTGCATACATAAAAATCAAAATTGATAGGGTTAAAATAGATGTTCCACAAGGATCAGTGTTGAGTTACTCTATGTAAATGATTACCACAGTTTCCAGATGATAAACCTATATGCTATGCATATGATACCCCATTTGTTTGAACAAAGAAGATTAAACCATCTGGGAGTCAAAAATTCATTATCATTACTACTCTTTCTGATTGTTTAAAAGCTTCTCAACTTAAACTAAATGTTGATAAATTTAGAATAACTGAGTCGACTTTGTAACACTTACATCACTAATAGTTTTTAAAAGAGGAAAATTATTAGTGATGTAAGTGTTACAAAGTTGACTCAAGTTATTCTAAACTTATATTAAACATCACTGTTACAAACGTCCACTATATTTAACTAAATGTTGATAAAACAAAGTATTTCAGCTTAAGGAACAAGAAAATGTATGTAAATAAGGAAAGTAGTTGCATTTATTACTGAACATGGTCACTTCAGAAAACATGCATCTACGTAAAGTGTTACTCAATAGAGATGAACACATTTATACAATGTGCAAACAGGATGAGACTGCCTAGCATATCATTCCATTGAGTGCCCATTCATGGTAAGAAAAAGACTTACTCTTTCTATAACCACTAAGACCTGAGAACAGGCGCTGACATTGGAACCAAAATACTGCAATTTATTCAAGGAACAGATTATGGGAAACAGTAAAAGCATCTTTTACATGGGGATGATTCAGTTACTGAGCAAGTAAATAACACTAAATTCTTAGAAATTCACATTAATACCAACTTGAACTTTAATTAACCTATAGAAATTAAAATAAAGACACCTTGATGCACCAGCATATTTCATAAGAATTGAAACATGAAACAATGACATTTCTAATTTTATTAATTGCTGGTATCTTTCACTAGCAATCAAATTGCTAAATACTATACACAATTTTTGTTATCCTATTTTGTAATGTGCTAATTTTATTAAATATCAAGGGTGCTCAGAAATTATTTATAATATAGCTGATTTATAAATACTGCAGAATCTATGAGCATGTCCATTCATGGGTGATGGGCAGATACTAGTATGCCTGCAGATGCGCAATGGCACTTCTAAGCAGAGTGTCTAGCAAAAGAGAGTATTTATTAGTAGACAAGTAGAGAAGGACATGGACAATATGAAAGGCAACTATAATGGACAAAAATGAACTGTATGGTTTTTGTGGAAGATAACAAAACTGCAGAAATTCATAGACTTTTAACTGCAATATAAGTCAAGAAGCTCCTGCGCAAAAGTCTGTTTACCTCTTGCTGAATGGGTTTGCCAGCAGCAGAGAATCAGTACACAAGAATACTGCTGAATACTGCTTGTCCATCAACATTGCAGTCTCGCAGAAACAGAATCTCAAGATTGGTCTGAATTGATTATTGCTGATGGGCATAAAACCTATGGGGGACTGAAATGTCATGCCTTGGCCACACAACCTACACACCATTCATTATTCATGAGATTTGAATATGAAAAGGTTTATGTACATTGGGCTCCATGGGATTTGACACAGGCACAGAAGGACAAAAGGGTTGAAGTCTATTGTTGGCTACTGAAAATGCACATTGAAGATCCAGATATTTGGAGAAGCTGGTGATGAACAATGGTATTACAGAAACCAGAGAAAAAAGTGCAATGGAAACATCTGGGAGTCTCCAGCACAAGAAATTACGTGCTGCTCCAACTGTGGGCAAGCAGATAATCGTTTTTTGGGACACTTCAGGCATACTGCTAATGGACTGGTTTCCTCAAGGAATGACTGTCAACAGCAAGGTATAGTGTAAGATCCTTACATGCTTAAATGCAGCAACAACAGTGAAAAGGAAAGTGGTCAACAGGAATGTTTCTCCAATATGATAATGTGCCAGCAACACTATGACCACTATTAACATTACTGAGGTTCATTGTTGTGTCACACACACCATATTCACCAGACCTACATCCATTTGATTATGCCTTATTTGACACATGAAAGACTAACTGCAATGTAAAACATTCAGCAACCATGAAGAAATTCAGGCAACTGTCCATGAGTGGTGGTATAATACTCCCAAACAATTGTTTCGTGATGCCACAATGAAATTACCAGGAAAATGGCAACATTGCATTAATGATCAAGAGTATATTGAAAGATTCTATGTATATTGAATCATGTTGCATAATAAATAAGGTACAAAAAACTAATATTGTATGTCATTTCTGATTGCTCCTCATACTATCAAAAATCTAGGTGTGATAAACTCCTGGTTGAAGAAAATCAGAAAACAGTTATTTAGAAATGAGTTAGGAGATTTTTGAGCTAAAATTGGATATTTTAGAAGAGGTTGTTGGATGGAAGTGAGATCAGAATTGGAAGATATGGGATAGACAAATTTTATTTGCCCACATTAGGGAGAAAAGCTCACTAGCATACTGTAAGGAACTAAAAGATGACCTAAAATGAATTATATTTTAATTGGTAAGCAAAATGAAAGAGATAGGATAGCTTGATTTCCATTAGGTGTTTTGAAATTAAGGGAAATGAGAGGAGGTATTATCCTGGGATTGTGTCCCATCTGTGGGAAGAAGAAAGATGAAATTCATATAAACTTCCAGCATAAAACCATACATGATTGAGTGGAAAGTTTAATAAGCAAGAAATGTTACAGAGGAATAAAGAAATTGTATTGAAAAAAATTTTTGAACATCATGGGCAGATATCTAAATTAGGGGATTTTTTTTTTTAGAAGGTAAGGATGAAATGGAAATAGTCAGTCGAAAGACATGTAACTTAGATAAATTTTAGAAGATATTATTATTGATTTTGTATTGTTTTAGGAATTGAAATAAAAATATCTGGAATTAAGATCATTGCATGATTGAGTTAGTTCCACTTGTTTAAATGTAGTACATGTTCGCAGACAATTGTCAGTTGATCGTTAGCTGATGATGCGTAAAATTGTTTGTGACACATGTAATAAGTTTAAACAGGTAAGTAGAGCCAGTAAGGGCGTGTAGTTCAACTCAATGAAACAAGTATCTTAATTATATGATTAGTTTCATTGCACAAGTTCCAATTAGCATTTCAGAATAACTGTGTTTAATTTAAAATTAAGTAAAGAAATTATTGTAATACACATTGGTATCCAGGGGGGGGGGGGATGGGTTACATCTAAGAATGGCCAAGGCCAAATAGGTGAAGGCCTCTTGTATTTATTTTGTCTTAGCATTTAAATAAATTTAAATACTGCTAAAAGGTGCTGCCAGAATTACATTAGGAATGTAATAATACATTTAGTAGTTGCATATTCATGTTCTCTACAAAATTTCACAATAGAACATTACTGTTGTTTAAAAAAAATGAGCGAGACTTAGATGACCTTCAAAGAGTGCATGTTGATTTTAGATGCAGAGCTCCAAAGCTACTTCCAGGAATACCACCTGCAATGGGAGAAATTCTTCAAGCTTCAGAATAGCATGCAAGTGTGTGTGCAGGACTAAAACAGACAGGTAAGTGAACATAGTTCTGTTTCTGATACCTAGTTATGCTGTCTAGAACAGAACTGAGGTAACAGAACATTATACACTGTCGTAATGTCAATAAATAAGAACAAATCATAATATTTGCTTTGAGCATTTTATGTTTTTTGATGAGTTTAGAGCGAACATTCCCCATCGTCTACATTCTAGACTTTATTTTCATATTGTTATCTCCTCTTTTGTTCTATGGTTATTTAATCAACTTTCTAATGAAGTCATCTTTCAATGGGATTTCAAAATTCATTCCCTGTTGTTGTCTATAAAATTTTTTTCCCGAACAGTAATTTCTATATAGTTTCTTGTTGCTTTTAATTATTCTTTTTTCTCTGTATTTGCTATTTCTACAAGAGCTATTCAATGAAGAATGATCATAACTTTTTTTTGACAACATATCTTTTACTCATCATAAGTTTCATGATCTTTCTCAAAATGGTTTCTTGAATGCAAAGCATCTGCCCCAGCCTTTATATCATTCTTAAAAGACATGCTGGAAACTTTTTTTGACAGGTCGTTCAGAATCACCTCCACACCCTTCATCACTGCTTATGATGATGGAAAATGCCTCCCATGAAAAGTGTTTCTTCAATTTGGGGAAAAAGAAAAAATCCCAGCTAAATCTGAACTATAGGGAGGGTGAGTTTTGTAAGATATTCAGCAACAACATTTATGATGTGCAGCTGTCATTATCTTGGTGCAGCATCCAGCTTATTGCTTGGAATTGTTACCTTTTGTGTGTGATATGACCTTACAGAGTTTTTAGGACATCTCTGTAGTATTGCCCAGTTATAAATGTATGTATATTTAGAGAGCTTTGTTGTTTGCTCTCAGATTTGAAATGATGTAGCCAACTTTTATCAACAGTGATTACCTTTGAAAGAAACTCAGTATCTTACTGCAGCATCATCTTCAAGTGCATGCAAATGTGCAAGTGAAATCCTTAGTTTGGAAACAGCAGTCCTGGAACCCACCGTGCACAAACACATCTCATGTACTTAGTTACCAACCGTTAATGTTATTTATGATCTTATCTCACAATGACAATACAGGTGTTAATGTTTTTTTCAGAGCACAAACTTGGCCACTTTAAGAATTTAAAAGGAGAGTCAAATTTGAAACACATCACTAATATTTAAAAACGGAAAACTAATCACTCCCATTGTCAGTTCCAAATCAAAATGTTGTATCAAAAACTTAGTTTTCCATTTTTAAATATTAGTGATGTGAGTGTTACAAATTCGACTCAATAATTTTAAATTCTTAGTATAAAACATCACTGTTACAAAAGTCCACCATATTTAACTGTTCAGCCACTTTACTTTGAAATTGATTGACTCCCCTCATTACACATTTTAAACAATCTTCAACCTATGCTATAGGGAAAAATAAACTCTCCATGGGTCTCAGCTGAAGATTTGTTGAAACAAAATCAGAATTTCATAGCAGCATATTAATTAAGAATTTAAAATGATTGAGTCAAATTTGTAACACTTACATCACTAATATTTTAAAAAAGGAAAACTAAGTTTCTGGAGATAATCAGGTTTAAATCCTGCCAAGTGACATCTTAATACAGAAGTTCATTCAACCACCACCAGAGACGAACCAAACCGCCATGAAGAACAAGGTGGACAGTTGATCTGGAACTGAAGATGGGAGTGATTACCTTCAGAAACTTAGTTTTTCTTTTTATAAAATATTAGTGATGTAAGTTTATAAATTCGACTCAATCATTTTAAATTCTTAGTATTAAACATCACTGTTACAAAAGTCCACCATATTTAACTAAGCATATTATTTATTGCATGTCCCTTCCATTTTGCTGTAGGCAAAAGTGGTTTGCAGTTCTACTAGGAGTGGTTGATTCCTAGAAGCAAAACTTTTATAGAATCAGACAAAAGAGGTTCTTGATTCCATGTTTAGGGGTGGATGTTGAGGCTAAGTTGGCTAGATTGTCAGCTTGGAAGGCTGAAGATCCATGATTTGAATCCCAATAGTGACCCCCATTTTTCAATGGTTATTCCTTTCCAATTTATTTCCTACACATGGCTAGTGTGGAAAAATAGTTTACATATATACATAAACTTCAAAAATGTCTTTAAAATAAAAATGCTGTATCATATTTTAAGGTGGTCTCCTTAATCAAACCTTTCCTTGCCTTATATCTTTTTTCCAAATCCACATACAAACTTCCAGTAACTGGATGTATTTGGTCAGCCTGCATAAAGTTATCTTATTGTTATAGGAGTGAAGGGAAAGGGAAGAAGGAAAATAAAACTCATTATCTGCAGTTCAATTTTCACACCTTTCTGTTTTGCTAATTTCATCCCATTTACAAGTGTTAATTAACTATAATCAATTTTTTTTAATAATTGAATGAAACCAAGTTAAATAAAAATGGGATATGTCTCATTGTTTTAAAAAATTATGTGATTCATTTACAAACACTTTTTGCCCATCAAATAGAAAGCTTCTTAATCCAAATATAGAAGAAAGAGGGATTGACTTTCCAGTCAGTTGTCCATGAATGCTTCCACATCTTTGTTGCTGTCAAATTGCCAATCTTTCAATGCTGTTTTTCATAATGTAAACTTATGGTAATTGCCAGGTGAAAAGTCTGGATTATAAGAAGGGTGTTACAATGCTTTGCAATGGATTTCCTACCTGGTCAAAGAAGTTGTATGTGGATGGGTATCATATTGGAGAAGAACTTCTTGATAGTTTTTTTTTTTTTTTTTTTTTTTTTTTTTTTGCTGATATGCATTTTTAGAAGATAGCAGCAATAAGCTGCACCAATTTGACATGCACAAAGAAAATTGATGAACAAAATACTTTGGTAGTCCCCCCTAACTATCAATGGGTTCTTCTCAGAAAGTTTATGCTTTATCAGAAGTAAATTTTCTTCTTTTCCTTCATTCCATGCTCCTTGCATTAAATTAGGAGTATAGTGGTGTATGCATGTTTTAGTGCAAGTTACAATTTGAAGTGGAAACATTTCTCCTTGTTTTGGCTATTGAACCAAGAATTTCCAACACCCTTCCACATGTGCAGGCGTTTGATCCCCAGTAAGAATTCAAGAAACCCATTTTGACTTGACTTTTTGGAAATCCAAGTCTTCCTGGAATGATGGATTAAGCATATCCACAATTTATCTGAAACTCAGAGGCAAGTTCAGAAATTGTCAAACATCGGCCATGTTTGATAAGTTCCCAAATGGCACAAATGTTTATCTCTGCTATGCTTGCTTGAGATCAATGTTGGTAGCCTTCATTTTTAACAATTTCTGGTCTTTTTTTCAAACTTTTGTGCTACTCATGTACCTGTTTTGTAAACAGCATCTTATCCCCAAACTGTGTGTTTAATTATTTAAATTGAACTTACAAAACTATAGACAATGAAGGGGTAATATATCTTATTAGACTCTATTAAATATGTCCACACTAACTCTACATACACAAAATTAGGACATGTTTTAGGGGCATTTGTTCCCATCATCAGCTATTGATTGGCCAATGATGGGAGTGATTGCCCCAGGAACATGTCCTGTTGTATAAGTAAGTGGAGTAAGTGTGAAGGTATTAATAAGTTCTAATAGAATGTGTTCCTTAATGTTTGTAAAATTTTGGCCAATTTGACAACCTTTAATGGTGAAATGAAAATTCTGTTTTATATTTGATTCATCAAATATTTTTCAGGTGATAACAGAAATTGAGCTTGCAGCATGCATCTTCCTGTGAAGTTTGCAGTGCCTATCACAGATATTTTGGCAAGATGAAAATTTCTGAGGTATGAAATGCACTTCCCTTAGAGTGATTGTGAAAGATTAAAGAAAGTTTAGAAACAAAACAAGGAATCCTATATGAGGGTAGTTAAATAATTAACTTGTTCAGATACTGAGAGCATACAATCGGTAAAAAGATTTGAAGGAAAGCACCAGCACCAAAAATAGGGGGTGAAAACTGCAGGCACAGTATAATCAAACTGCAGGTACAGTACAATCAAATGAACTGCAACTGTCTTTGGATTGCAGTAAACCAGTTGAAATTACATTATTCTATTTTCTGTCTTACCATTGCTAAAAAATCTTGACATAGTATAAACTGTACTTCAGGAACTGTACTGCTGTACTGTACTGTACTGTACTGCTTTTTGAATAAATAAAACTGTCCTTCAAATTAGCCAAATAACTGGTCAAAAATTTCAATTAAATGCAAGGGTCATTTGAAAAGTTGTGGAAATGAAGTACAAAATTATGGCATAGCTTTTTTAAACTATTCTTATTTTCCAACATAGTCTCCCTTGACACCAACTGTCCAGCAATTTCCCAAAGCTTTTATCCCATTATGAAAGTCAGATTCCTCCAGGCCTGCAAAATATGTCTCATCTAATGATTTAAGCTCATCAGATAAAAATGTCTATCCACCAAGGGAACAGATTATATACCAGCATTAGGATTAGATACAATATTATTTTTAATATAAAGCACAGCACATTTCCATCATGTTCTATTGTAAGTAACAGTTTTTGGTATTATAGGTTATTTAATATACACTCTAAATAATAAACATAATTCCATCTTTGAAAATTTATATCTCAGATTATTCCTTAAATGCCAAAGACTTCTTATTTTTCTCTTTCATTCTAATGGAGCCAAGTCAGGGGAATAAGGTGGATGTGGCAGCAAATCTTACCCCAATTCATTGAATTTTGACCATTGCAGTGACACGTGTGAGGGTGAGCATTGTCTTGATGCAAGATGATTTTCTTCTATGATAAATTTCTTGCATATTTTTGTTTTCAATAGGTCCAAAAAGTTAGCATAATATGCTCCAGTGGGAAGATAACTCATTCCAGAAATTATATTGTACTTACGGATCATCCCAGAAAATTGATGTCATGATCTTCCAGGCGAATTTCACACACTTTGGCTTCTGTAGCATTAGGTAATTTTGATGCTACCATTATATAGACTGCTGTTTTGTTTCAAATGTGTAGTAGTCCATCCATGTTTCATCAATGGTCACAAATCAATGAATATAGCTGGTGATAACTCTCTGAAAATGGAACAAACTTTGCAGAGAGATTTGCACTCTGATTCACTTTTGATCCTGAGTCAGCAATTGTTTAATAATTATTTCAAGCACAATTCTTCCCTCAAAATGTGAAATAAGCATTCACTGAAAGGTCCAGAGCTTCATCAATTTTGGACTTCTTTAATCGGTGATCCTTCAGAACCTCTCATGAACCTAATCTTAATTTATGATGTTGTGACAAATTTTCATTGTCCACTGCCTCAGTCATCTTCCAAGCTTCCATGGCTGCATTTAAACTCCATGGTTCACTTGGAAACAGTTCATAATTATGGTGCATAGTCCACTACAACTTTTGTCATATATCTGTATGAATTTTGTTGCATTCATATCCTTCTTTACCAAGTACTTAATAACTGACTTCAATCTGTGGATCCTATAAAACCAATTAAAAACATAACAAATAGGAACAATGCCTTTGGCAAATCCAGAAGGCACTAGGTGCATCCTATAATGAGCTTAGCCAACTCTAAAAGTCCAGAATGTAGATTCTGCCAGAAACTACATCATTATGTACATTTGATAAAATTGTAACACTCCATAGATATGCAAATTTCAACTCTTGTGTAGAGTTTTGTTACAGATGATCATTTTTTTACTAGTTTACATTAAAGTGTTATCTTAGAAAAAAAATACATATTAATGGTAACTTAAATTATTTACTTGTAGAATATTTACAAAATGATGATTTAAAGTATTTACATTTAGTATTTTTACAAAGCTGAATTAATTCAAAAAAGCTAAATTAGGGCACTTATTTTTTAATTATACAAAATCCTCCTCTGTATAGAAGGTGTGAATGATAACGCATCTTTTTAATGCTAACCTGAACTTAATTTTATTGGTATGCAGGTCCTTTATAGATGTAGAAGTGGATTAAATAATACTATGCATCTTAATTGGATTAAAAGTAAAACCACTAAAATCATAAATATTGTACTTACGAAGCTGTTGTCATTGGAGTGGTAATATATCCTAAACTTGGGTATTCATTTTTTTACACTAAACTCCACTTACTTACATAAAAATAAGACACGTTTTGGAAGAATCTCTCCCATCTTCAGTTGCTCACCGAACTGCCGTTACTCGAAACGATGGCTGGACACCAGGATGTTTCTGTGGTGGCCTCTGTTGGTTGAAGTAAGAAATTGCTGAGTTCATCCATAGGAGGAAACTCAAAATTCATTAGGTTTTCTCTATTTTTTAATATAAAATTGTTTTCCCAAGTAGATAATCCAATGGAATGTGAAGATGTTTCTGTTTTAATTTCCAGTTTTATTTCATGGTTTTTTGATCCAAAAGTGAGCTGCTACTGCTGATTTATCCACCTGCCTAAACCGAATATTCCTAAAATGTTCTTTCCTCTGAATTTCCAAATTTCTTTTTGTTTTACCTATGTAGCTCTGCTCACAATCTGCACATTTTATTTCATAAATTCCTGATTATCTATTAATGTAATGTTTAATTCCATTGTAAAGAATAATATCAAGTTGCAATTAGGTAATATATAATTGTCAAGTTATACAACTGAAAAATAATTTTCATTCTGATTATTTAATTGCGTATCTTCAATGCTAAAACTTTGCTAACCTTTTAATTTTTGGACATGTTTTGAATGCCATTGAATTCATCCTTAGTTACTTTCTCCAACTGTTTCATTATCTTTTCTCCCTGTTGTGGAGTTGCATGACAAACTTCTTGGTGAAGTCTTCTTTTGGTGGTATTTCAAAATTCATTGCCTGTTGTTTTTTACATATATGAAGATTTTTTTCAGATAGTTAATTCTACATTATCAGTTGTTCTTTTTAATAGTTTGTTTTTGATGATTAAAATCATTTGAGATATGTTGACCTAAACACTCTTATTGCTCCACTTGCTTGTTGTAAAGTATAGTACTGGTCTTCATCCTCAGCCTTGGAACGACTCATTGTTTGTTTTTATCCACCAAAAATGTGTGGCCACTGTAAATTTTTGTTTCTAAAATTATATTTGGTCTTTAAGTTCATTTTTTTTGTCCATCCTATATAAACATTTAATATATACCTGGCCTGTTCTTTGTTTCAACTTTATCTTTTTGTGTGGTTTCTAATAAATTATTGAAGCTGAATTTGTTCTGGAACCAAGATACTGTTATGCCTCTTGAATATCTTCCTAAATTTATTATATGCCAAAGAATGGTATGTGAATTTTTAAATTATTTTTTCAAGGTGCTTGTGTCTTTTGTGTGTTTCTGTTTTTGGAACTTTTTTATTAATTTATTTTTATTTTAATATTATTATTGAGGAAATCACTCAAATTTCACTAATTTAGTTCCACTTACTTGGACATGTTTATTTTTATTTATTTATTCTTCCTGAAATCATTTTTGCATTCATCATAATGTAGCATGGTTTAGGCTGTATAATTTACTGTACATGTGTTTTCTATATATTCCAAAATCTAAAATGCTGTCTTTTCTAATTAGTTTTAAATGTAGGAAAAGTAGATGATTTGATGACAGAACTTTTAACAGTGAATTTTATTGATTTTTGTAAGTTTAATAATTTAACTGCATGTTCTACATATCTTCTATAAGTTATACAAAAAAACATTCTTTTTGGTACTCCTCGTTGCTGAATGGTAAGATAACTAATCTGTTTGTTAGTCTATGAAATACTGTGTGTTGGCATCATTTAGGTTTGTGGCTGACCTCTTATGTAATTTACTGTATCAGTGTTTTCATTCCAAAATCTAATCTGTTGTCCTTTCTAATTATTTTTAAATCTAGGAAAGGTAGATGATTTGATGACTGAACTTTATCAATGAAATTGATTGAGTTTTTTGTGTAAATTTAATAATTTAACTGCATATTCTATGTTTTTTCTATTTACTGTACAAAAAAAATGTACTGTACTGTACAAAAAAATGTCAAACTTTAAAAATCCACAGGAAAGATTTTTTCACCTGTATTTCATTACAATTCATGAACAAATCAGCCAATAGAGGGAATAGTATGTTATCAATAATATGCTAAACCTGATTTTTGCTGGTAATATTTCTTATTGGAGGTGAAGTAGATTTGATCCATGCATGTTTTTGTTAACTTTATACAATTAACAAAAATACGCATAGATCATTAGTTAAAAGTCCCACACCCCTAAATAACTTTTTGATTCAGTGACATGAAACCTGGTGTATGGGCATAGCCATATACTGAGAACTCAAAAATGATATTACTGACTTTTATCTACTTCTGGTTTAACCAGAAGAACTCAACTATTTTATTTTAAATGGAATAAAATATATTATTACATTTTTAAATAATGCCCATTAAGAGCATTTCAAAAAGTACCCACACTATATACTTATGTACAAATTTATTGTTGCTAAAACAAGAAAACAAAAAAAAAATGTAGGGAATAATAAAACACTTCTTTTGTTTACTGTGTTTTGTCATAATAATTATAAATACTATCCTTTGTTTATATCCATGGAATCATATTTATTAATACAGAAAACAATTTATTTAAGGGATTAAATCTGACATTTAATATGCTAAATAATTCTATCCGATGTTGAGTGAAAGGAAAAGAACTTTAATTTTAATTATGATTGGCTATGGAGATAGGCAATGATCTGATTGAGAGACAGAAATTTTATGATATGCATTCAGATTGCAATCCAGTTCCACATACAACACTGGCAAGAAATTTACTCAAACTGAAAGCATAAAGTACTTAACGAAGATAGGTTGCCCAAAAAGTGCAACTGATGAGAGTGTTTCATTGGATATTCTTTTCCGTGTATAAGAAAGCCTAAAAGTTTGTACTACAAATTTGTTGTTGGAATCAAGTATAAGCCAAAGTTCTGTGATGAAAATTCTTGGAAGTACTAAGCAACATTCTTATAAAATTGAAATTTTTCAGGAACTGTCAGAAACAATCCTGATAAAAGAATACAGTTTTGTGAATTAATGATGGAGCATATTAATAATAATCCAGTTTTTCTTAGACAAATTGTATTCTCAAATTTTGTTTATTTATGGACGCTGTTTAATATTCTCAGATGAAGCCATTTTTTGTCTGAATGGATTTGTCAACAGACACACCTGCCAATGCTGGTCAGACTTAAATCCACAATGAATGGAGCAGAGCCCAATGCTATATCCATAAAAAATAGTGTTTGGGCTGGTATTGTTGGTGATCATATCTCTTTAGAGAAGCTCTAATAGAGGTTTGGATTTGCTTTAAAAACATGTCAAACCAGCTATTGCAAATTTGTACCCACATCCAGCAGTCAACTATGGGCTACTCAGAGATGATATCAATTTCCAACAAGATGGAGCTCCAGCTCACTATGGGCAGAATGTTTGTCAGCACTTAGAACAAATTTTTCCACAATGATGGATTGGTATGAGAGGTCATATAGAGGGGACCAGCAAGATCCCCAGATTTTTCAACTTTGGACTTCTTTTTGTCAGGCCAATAAAAGTCAGTAGTATATCAAGAAAGATTTAACAGTTTAGAATATCTGGGATAACAAATAATGCAAGCAGTGCAAGACATTCCTAAACTTGCTTAAGTCATTCCTTAAATAGTTTCTATGCTCGGCCAGCACGTTGTCAAGCAACTGAGGGCTACTAGTTTGAACATAGAATTCAGATTCTGAACTAGCTTTGTTTTGTTAAGGAAGGAGAATTTTATTATATGCTACTTATTTTTGTTTTCTTAATTTAACAACAATAAATTTGTAAAGAGTATCTAGTGTAGGAACTTTTTGAAAAGCTCTTATGAGTATTATTGAAAAATGTAAAAATATATTGGTTATTTCATTTAAAATAAGAAGTTGGCACTACTTCCTGTTAAATCAGAAGTGGAAAAAAGTTGATAATATAATTTTTTGACTTCTCAATATATGGCTATCCATACATATCAAGTTTTGTATCCTGAATCACGTGTTCAAAAATTACTTAGGTATATACATCAAGTTTTGTATCCTGAATTACATGTTCAAAAGTTACATAGGTGATGTGGGACTTTTAACAAACCCTGTATAGTCTTCTAATTGTAAATTAATTGAGTGTAACTATCTCTAGAAATTTTAACTGCTTTTCTATTGGAATACCTGGAAATAGGGCAACAACATTTAAGAAAACAAGTGTATCTTCTGTTGCTAATTTTTGCTAGTTTTTAATGTTTTGTTTAGATCTGACGAACACAGTCAAATTTTGAAATATTCTGTATTTTTGTAATAGCCAGTGTGCTAATTTATATGTTGGGTAGTCTGTATAGTCAGTATTTTGCTGCATCAGAATTTAAATGTAACAGTTCTCATTTTGGTAACAAATTATGACCTTTTTCCCTGAAAGGAATATATTATTGCCTTCCTCTGTTGGAGCTTTGATATCAGAGCAAAGAAAGCCACAATGCTGCCAGGCAGCAAGCTCTTTTTAAAATCGTTCAATTACACAAATAATTAAATGCATTTGATTCAATTAAAAAAAGCAATTATTATCCCACAGCTATCCCAAACACTCCTTGTTCCTGAAATTTGTTAACTAATTTATAAAATGAAGCCTAACTTGAAACTTAAGTAGGAAATGGTTCTTCGAATAATGACTGCATGAGTTGATTCTGTACACACATACAAATCATAAATAGCCATGGAATAAAATATTAGGTTTGTTATTAACCATATTTTATAGCACAATAGACAGCTCTTTAGTAGAGACTGATGAAGCATGTGATTCGTGACTGTGATCTTGGTCGATGCACCAAACTCATAATCTGCTCATCCAGTACTATTGTGCTTGGAATTATTGTTAATATAATTTTGAAATATTATGCATTAAGAAACGTTGTGACCAGCTATCCAATTGTAAGTGTGGTAAAGAAAGCAACATCCTTCAAAATTGATAATTGTGGGGCTATTTTGTCATGGTAAGTGGATTTAAAAACTATACCTTTCAGTTACACTGCAATCGACATCATCATTGGCCTTGTCTTGACATGTAGAGATACAGAACTGTAGTAGTGAGAAGAGTAGGGATGTTGGGATAGTTGTACAAACGTTTGTTGACCAGTAACGGATTTAAAGTCTTGGTTACTGGACAACAAGCAACATTGCGCCACATTTCTGCCTACATATCTACTCCCTCTCACTTTTAATGATTCTACTTCTCTTCATACACATTCAGTCCACTGATGAAGCTGATTGTAGCACTGATGAAAGTTCCGGTTTTGAAATTAATTTAAACAAATGACCAAAGCATGTTAGCATGGTAATGATCAATATCAGTAATAACAATGCCTACCGTGAAAGCCTAGCAAATCCTTTATCTTGCATTCAGTTTCTTGGTGATTCATGTATGGAAAAGTAAATGGATTTGGAGATGCCAAAGAAAAGCTTTCTGACAGCTTTATGAACCAGTTCAATGGTGATGTATATGAACTATGAGAATTTTTATAGTGACACTTTTCCTTCATATAAATCAAAGTCTGGTCACTCTGAATGGTCACCCTCATTAATCAGTTGTATGGTATAAAGGGTGTTTCTCTATGGCAAATTGTGGTGAGATTTTCCTCATTGTTTGTCCCTCACTTAGTGAGGTTTTGCCTGTTTTGGATGTCTGAGGCTAGGTTGAACAGTTTTCAAAATGACTTTATAAAATGTAAAGTTTATTCCAGTTATATATTATCTTATGATGTAATCTCCTTGAAGTTCAATGCAATATAAAATTATTAAATACAAGTTTACAATACATTTTGTTGGCAGGTTAAGCAACATATACTAAGTATCACATTCATCTGCTGCAGCGTATATCAGATATGATTAATAAACATAGATATTAATGAAATACACTGAAATAATTTTAGAGAGTATGGAGGTGTCTTAGGTAATTTGAGACAGAAAGCGTTTGGCCTGTCTGTCTGTATATAATTACCTTGTAGTTATTATTGTACTTACCAATCAGAATTCAAAATCATGTTCTGAGTGCGTGTTAAGGTAAATTAAGTTTTAGGCATCATGTTAATAGTTAGCTTATTAGCCTTTTGCATTATGCCACACAAGCCACAGTATGCTATATGTAGACTGACTACAATATACTGGCTATATAATGAAAGAAAGCAGTTAATAGATGTTCAGTGTCACATTGTCAAATAATTAATTTGAGATTTGAGGGATTTCTGTGACACAAAATCTTGAAATGCTGTTTATGAGCTTCAGAAAATCATTATATCTTGCTCCCAAAGCAGTTTTAAAGACATTCTAAGCCAATTTTTTACCCAGCTTGATTTAAACATTGACTTTCTACATCTGACCAAATTGTTTAACACCATATAAATTTCTTGCTTGCTTGTGGACCATATATTGCTTATCTCAAATTGCTTATGTACGACATCTCTACATTCACTGAAATTATTTTAGTGTAGTTCATTAACACACTGCATGTAGCATGTGATGTTAGCAAAGGATGATAAAAGCTAGTCAGGTTATTCTCAGATTTTTTGATGCATTTTTTTGTGTTAAGAGTCATTGTATATGTTCAACATGTTTGTTTGCAACAGATACATAATGGTTAACAGACAACATTAATGGTAAGCATCTACAAATATTCAGTAAAAAACTGTAAAATCACACCAAAAGTAAAAACTGAAAATAAATAATATAATATTCAGATTTGTCTAATTATTTGATTATTATCCCCCTATCCTAGTCCATACATCTTGCAAATAATAGGCTAAATATTTCTTTACAGATTTTTTTTCGCTAATCATAACCTATCTTTTCGTTTAAAAAAAAAATTAGCTTCTGGAAAATTAAAGTGAAAATTTTAGCTTTACCTAGCCTAACATAAAAATCTGGAATATTTAGCCTATCTCAGGCTCCCGCTGCAATTATCGGTAAAATTTAGCTTATCTTAGCCTCCCGCCGGCATTATCGGCAAAATTTAGCCTATCTTAGCCTCCCGCAGAAAATATCGGCAAAATTAGTCTATCTTAGTCTCCCGCTGGAATTATAGGTAAATTTAGCCTATATTAGCCTCCCGCCGGAATTATCGGCAAAATTTTGCCTATCTTAGCCCCCCCGCAGAAAATATCGGCAAAATTAGCCTCTCACCGAAATTATCGGTAAAATTTAGCTTAACTTAGCCAAATTTCCTACGAAATTTATTATATCTTTGCCTATCCTAACCTTTTCCTCCGAAATTTAGCCTGTCTTTGTGTTTTCCTACAAAATGTAGCCTATCCCTCCCTTGTTTCGGCAATATTTGGCATATCCTGACCTTTTATTCCTAAATTTAGCCTATATTTGCCTTTTCCTCAACAATTTAGGCTAAATGATTGGTCCGGAGGCTAAAGGCTAAATTAAACCGGGCTAAATCCGATGAAATTTAGTGAGAAATTTTTTCCTCCAAAATTTAGGCTATCTTTGCCTTATTTCGCCAAAATTGAGCCTATCTTTTCCTTTTCCTCAAAATTCGGCCTAAATTGTTGAGGAAAGGGCAAAGATGGCCCAAATTTAGGAGGCAAAGGATATGCTAAACATTGCCGAAATAAGGGAAGGATAGCCTAATTTTGTAAGAAAAGGACAAAGATAGGCTAAATTATGCCGAAATAAGGCAAGGATAGGCTAAATTACGGAGGAAAAGTTTAGGATAGGCTAAATTACGGAGGAAAAGTTTAGGATAAGATAGGCTAAATTACGGAGGAAAAGGCTAGGATAGGCAAAGATAGGCTAAATTTCGCGAGGCAAACCTTTTCCTCCGTAATTTAGCCTATCTTTGCCTATCCTAGCCTTTTCCTCCGTAATGTAGCCTATCTTTGCCTCTCGAAATTTAGCCTATCCTAACCTTTTCCTCCGTAATTAAGCCTATCTTTGCTTTTTCCTCCAAAATTTAGACCATCATTCCCTTATTTTAGCAATATTTAGCATATCCTAGTCTTTTCCTCCCAAGTTTGAACTTTCCTCAACAATTTAGGCTAAATTTTGGCCCGGCGGAGGCAAAGATAGGCTAAATTTGACTCTCCGAAGGCAAAGATAGGCTAAATTTGACTCTCCGAAGGCAAAGATAGGTTAAATTGAGAGGAAAAGGCTAGGATAGGCAAAGATAGGCTAAATTTCCTCGCGAAATTTCCTTGGAAATTTAGCCTATCTTTGCCTATCCTAGCCTTTTCCTCCCAAGTTTGAATTTTCCTCAACAATTTAGGCTAAATTTTGGTCCGGAGGCAAAGATAGGCTAAATTTGACTCTCCGAAGGCAAAGATAGGCTAAATTTACAGGAAAAGGCTAGGATAGGCAAAGATAGGCTAAAGGCTAAATTTCCTAGGACATTTAGCCTATCCTAGTCTTTTCCTCCGTAATTTAGCCTATCTTTGCTTTTTCCTCCAAAATTTAGCCTATCATTCCCTTATTTCGGCAATATTTATCATATCCTAACCTTTTCCTCCCAAGTTTTGCCTATCTTTGAATTTTCCTCAACAATTTAGGCTAAAATGGGCTAAATAGGCTGAATTATGCCGAAATAAAGCAAGGATAGGTTAAATTTTGGAGGAAAAGGCAAAAATAGGCAAACATTTTTTGGCAGAAAATTAGCCTCCGCCGAAATTATCGGCAAAATTTAGTCTATATTAGCCTCCCGCCGGATTAATCGGCAGAATTTAACCTATCTTAGCCTCCCGTATAAAATATCTGCAAAAAATTAGCCTATCTTAACCTCCCGAAAAAAATATCGGCAAAATTTAGCATATCTTAGCCTCCCGGAAGAGGAAGAAGAAGAAGAAGAACCCGGCAAAATTTAGTCATTTTAGCCTCCCGTAGAAACTATCGGCAAGATTTAGCCTCCCGCCGAAATTATCGGTAAAATTTAGCCCATTTTAGCTTTTGGTACAAAAAAATTGACTGAATTGAGGCAATTGTAGCCTAACGAAAATGTAATCTATATTAGCCTAAAGAAAAAATTCTGTAAATATGTGGAAAATACTGGAAAAATTTAACTTATCTTTGCCTAGTGAAAAAATAAATATGTAAATTTCAACCTATCTTACTCTTTCTTGGGCTCTAGAAAAGGAGGGGGGGGGGGGGGATTATTCTATTTTGCATATCATAATTCTCCAGAAAATAAAAAGTGGAAAATGTTTGCCTATCCTTGCTTCCAGAACTAAAGTTTCACCTGTCTAAGCTTATCTTTGTCTTTTGGAGATAGAGCTAGAGTTCTGCTCTTGAATTGAGGAATAATGTATATTCAACCTAGAAAGTATACAGAGTGCTTCCAGCCATGCTCTCAGGAAGAAAGTCCAGTTGGAAGTGCAGTACCAAATGAGCACTTATGAGGCCTTTTGCTATGCTACAGCATACTTGCAAGCTAGGAAAGTACGGTTAAAAGAAAATACAACATTTTTCTCCATTTGGGCTGTTTGAATTTATTTAATGTAACAATACTTTGTATTCTGCGAAGTTTTGTTTTTGTCACAGCAGATCATTTTACATATTACAATTTAACACATAATATATCAAAATAAGCAAATGAAAGTTGCAACAGCAAATGAAAAGAAAGTTCAAGGTAATCTAATAAATATAACAACCAAATTGCTAATGACCAGCCTAGTATTATCATGTAATGAACACTCAGTACTTGCATGTTTATGCTTAAGATATAGACAGTTATTGCAAAGATCATTGTTATTTGCTGTTTTTCTTGTGAAATATAAAATACTATGTGAACTTCAGGGAAAAACAATTAAGAATAGCTAAACTTCTGTTCAGTAAATATATAATGTGCAAAAATCACAAATTGGAAATAATTGGTGTTATATTACAGTACAGTGCATATTAATTTCCAACACTGTAATAATAAAGTTATTTCTAGAAGCTCAAGTATAGAAAAGAATATTTCATCTTCATCATGATCTCTGTAATAATTCTATTGTTTATTTCACTGAGTTGAAAATTCAAGAAGTACACATTCAACCAAAAATATAAAATGTTTTCATTTTGAAAAATTGCACTATAACATCATGGTTAGATTTAATATATCATATAGTACATAAGCAACAAATTGATAGCCTTTTATGTTAACCACCTTTCAGATTTTTTAAACTGCATACATTTAGATGAGATTGCTGTGGACTTCTAAACGTAATAGAGTAGTGAAGTTAAACACAATATATCTTTAATCATTGTTTAGCTTATATAATGCACAGCTGACATTTAGTTTCTTAAACTGTCATGTTTGTAATTAAGAACGTGAATGTCTTCCAAAAACAGTACACTCAAAAATGGTTAGCTGTGTTAATCCTTTAAATGGGATTGCTGTTATCTTTTATTAATATATTAAGCTATATTTCAAGTAACTTTGAATACAAAATAAAATATTATTTTGAAAGTTTAAAATTACTTTAAGAAATATAAAAAAAATAAAAGTTATGTTTTTTTTTTTGTGTGTATTTATATTCAAATCTAAATGTTTCAGTGATTACCTCAAAACATTAACTTTCATGAAAATATTTGTTTTCCATCAGCAACACTCTTATAATCATTAAAATTTCCTTTCTAATTTACTTAAAGCATTCCTTCAGCTGCTTGAAATCAGAGGGATATAATTTGCTGGAACAGATACTTATGTGTGTTTTAATACTATAAAATTTAATCAAGTTTTTTTTTAAGTTTTCTGTAGCAAAGCACCAAGATTGAAAGGCAAATAATATACTCTGAAATACACAGTGACATATACTGAAAATAATGTTTACATTATATTTATGAATATGTGCAATGTTCAACACACAGTTTACAATACAGATTCTTTTTTTTCTTTTTTCTTTCTTTTTTTTAAGTCACAGTTTCTTTTTTCCTATTTGCATTTACTTTGCTACATTAATAATTTCTTTAACCTTGGCTTTAAAATTTTCCGTGACCCTCAAAATGTTTCTTTAATAGCAGTGTCCCTCGTAACATGAGCCATATGAATGGACATAGTAATATATTATGGTTATCTTATACTTATTAAAATAATAATATAGAAAGTTATGTTTCTCTTCATAAGATATGAACAATTTATTAACATCAATTTTGTTATTATTTGTATGAAGTGAACAGTTAGGGTAGTGAAACGTTGAAGAGAACTGAATATATGTGTTACAGTTTCAGAAATAAATGCTTTTAGTTGTTTTGTAATGATATGCATACAGATTCATTAGGAATTAATGTTTATGAAATCACAAGATAAGGCGAGAATACTAATAAGTTTTTAATGAAGTCAAATTCTATATATTCTATCCAATTCTTTTGCAGATTTCCACTTATATTAGATCATCATCACATCATTAAAATCACCATCATACATTTTTAATATTCTAAACATCCACACAGATAATTTCTAATTTTTTTTTAAAAGCATGTTTGATAATTGCTAAAATGCAAGCTATCTAAACATTATTAAAGGTGAAAATTCTTATGATATGGTATCCAGAGAAATCTTATAATTTGGCATTGATCCTGTAAGGAAATGCTTATTGTCTTTCATATTTTCTTAAAAATATTTAATTGTTTTCAAAGTGCAATTGCCACAGAACTGTTTCTGAATGTGCTATTCCAAATTTCAAAAGGCACTTCACAAGTAAGCTTTCCTTTGGTTTATAAATGAAGATATTTTCTCCTTGTGGAAATACATTTTTATGCTTAGGTGTACAGTTAGGTATTTGTTGACCATGATTATTAGATTTAAAAACTAAAACAAATTTAAAATGTTCCTTAAATAAGTCTTAAAGTAGTCTATGAAATGGGCACTTATCTGTTATAGCTTAATTTAATTATGATATAATCTAAAAGAAATAATCACAAGCTAGGAACTTCTGAAAAAATAAATGTAAAAAAAAAATTGCAATATCTAAATTCTTAAGTTATATATTGTAAAGCAGTTTTATAACTATTATGCATTCAAAATCAATAACTGTAATTTTTTTTGGTTTGAAAATCCAATAAGTTAAATAATACTAAAAATTAAGGATTCTTAAGTTTTTCCATGACAACTAATACTTCATATATTTTTGTTAGCATTGTATGAAATTCTCAGAGATTGAAGCTTTATAAGCCATTACAAATAAAACTGTGTGTTTTGTTTGTACTGTGGGTAGAAATTTCTGCTCCATTTAATGTTGTTTTCAAGATACCATTGACTTTTTTTTTGACTTAGAAAATGCTCATTAAGTGCACAGTTTTAATTTTAAATCCTTAAAATAAATTTTGCTAGCACTTATTGATTACATTAAATAAACTTTCTCTAAGACCAAACTTTTAACAAATTTAATACATCTGTTTCTGATCCACACATCATATTATTGGATGTTTTATAAACCTCGGAACTTTTGCATTTTAAGAGTAGGCAAGTCAAAATGTGGGATTGCAATATTTAAAACAAATACCTCTGCTGATGATGTTATATACTAAAAGATCCACTTAAGTAGAAACTAATGGTCATTAGATTTATTAATGTACAAAACTTAATTTATAATATATGGTGGACCAGGATCTCTGCAACAAATTTGGAGGAGAGATTAGATCTCCCAGTGAGGAACATTTGAATGCTGGCTTGCCTTTGCTATGTACCTCTGTGTATAGTTGATGCATATGCAGTTGAATGCAAGCATCTATTGAGAATGAGTGTCTATGTTACAGGGGTGCTAGAGGAAATTGCCACCCACTTAATGGCCCTAGATTTTTTCTTTGAGGACAAGTGCAGTTTGTTGAGTTGTTTGACTGAATGAGTGAATATTGACTGTTTTTGATCAAATGTGAACACAGGGCTAAAATGTTTGCCAAAATCTGACAGGCACTGCTACAATGGTGTAATGAATGTAATTAGGTTTAGGACAGACATTTTAATAACCTTTTTGTTATTTGTTCCAAGGGTTCTGGTAAATAAATGAACAATATGTCATAATTGTTAAATGTCCCTAACATCTGTACTTCCTTCAATGATGCAGGCCTCATAAATCTTATAGAATCTTGGAAGTGAATGTCTTACCAAAACCACAAAATAATGCAAGTTCATTTGTGTACTCATATAACAGCAGTATTAGCAACAAAAGCAATAATTGGTAATATTGTATGATTTAGTTGAACTACACACTCTTAATGCTTCACTTACTTGTATATATAGAACCGGTTTCCAGAACATTTAATTTTCATCGTCAGCTAGGCTAAAATTCAACTGTCGGATAATTTGTTAAGCTGTGGAAACTGCTTTCATGGCGGTGTGATAAACTTGCAGCTTATGTTTTCATCCCTGGCAGTATCAAAGTTCATTGGACTGTCTTTGTATATGTACATGTAGATTTTCTCCCAAGTTGCTAATTCTATAGGTCCATGGTACTGAGTTTAATAATTTTGTTTTATTCACTATGTTGTGATTTTGTGTTCAAAAATGATATGCTTCTGCTGATTTCTCTATTTGCTTGTACTTTATGTTCCTGAAATGTTCCTTTAACTGTGTGCCTATACTTCTCTTTGTTTTTCCAATGTAGAATTTTTCACATTCTGCACAATTTGTTTTGTAAATACCTGCTTTTTTCTCTTGTGGAATACTGCCATCAACGTTGTCTATCAGTAGGTTTTTAGCATTAAATCTGTGAATCAGTGCCAACCTGATATTAAAATCTTTAAGATTATTCTTAAATTTTTTGTAGCCCATGGATGATATGTGAATTTTTTATACATTCCCACAGCTTAATGACTTATCCGACAGTAGAATTTTAGCCTAGCTGATAATGAGAACAAAATGTTCTCGAAACCAGTTCTATATATTATGACAAGTAAGTGAAGCATTAAGAGTGTGAGTTCAACTAAATCATACAATAATATCAATTATATAATTGGCTTCACTGTGTAAGTTCCAATTAACATCTTAAAAGCAACGATGATAACTGACCTGCTGAA